>VDFB02276161.1:38642-173329 GCA_007258455.2 Sequoia sempervirens | reverse complement strand
AGATAACTGCAACACATTCCAAAGTGTAAAATAGTCATTTATTTGCAATTTGTAGAAAGCACTAGGTAAAGACAAACAAAATACTGAACCATACAAATTAGTACAACTTACATCAATGCCATATATCCATTGAGGGAGTTTCAACCATAAATATTCAAGGGTTTATGATAGATTTAATACATAACATATAAGATCCTTGAGAACATTGCTTTACAATCTCATCAACATGTATTCTAACCCAATACTATTTATCAAATCCTCATACAGAACATATCAACCTACAATCCTCATTCAAGAATTTTAATTAATTCCTTGCATTAAACCGAAAACAAGAATCATATACACCACAATAGTGAGATGAACTGAGATGTTCCTTTGATTATCTTATTCAAAATTTAGATACGTACAATGGAGAGACACGAATTTGAATTAATCATTTCAATTCAAATGCTAGTACTATCATAGAACATCAAATCCCCATGAATTCAAAACCTACTACAGAATGACTCAAAACCTAAATTTCATTTTCCTTAAAACCATCGAACTTTACAATTTTCTCTGCAACTCTACCTAGACTCGACCAAAAAATATCTAACTTGCTAACCCGTACTTCTGGCCTTGAAATCCTTCTTATAGAAAATGAAGGAGCAAACAAGCATCGGGCTAGAAAGTACATGTGTCACCAGCCAATTAAAACACCTGGTGATATTCCAAAAATCGTTACAACATCAATCACCCTGGAGAATCTTCTTGTTCATAGTGCCCACTAAGAATGGTTGATGCAATAGCAAAAAACCTCAAGAATCCCGTGCCCAGACTACCACCAAAAACAAAACTAGAATCCGTTGTAACTGCAACAACTAATATTCCAACCGTTAGTAGCCCACTCCTTTTACTCTTCCTTAGTTAAATATTTATTTACCCATTTCTGGTATTCTTCATCAGCTGGCCAATCAAAATTAATCACCTCATTCACCTTGAAATTATAAGGTGTGTATTTACCTGCTACCTGATTTGCTTCCCTTTCAAAAGATTCTAAGAATGAGTTGGTGCTAATGATTTTGTCCATATAGCTCACCAATAAATCATAATCTAAGTCATCATAAATTAATTTAATTTGATCATTGATGACCTCATTTGCCTGATCCTGCCACTGTTGGAGTGACCTGATATTCCCCTGTTCATCAATTATTTCAGGTAACAATGTGTTGCCCCAATCATCAAAATTCTTCACCAACTCCCTGATCTTCCTACTCAAGTCATCTGGTAAGGTCCAAAAGCCTTGCAATGATACCTTGAGGCCTTATACATTATGTCTAAATAATTGGCCCTAGGGATCCAATTTTCAATTAATGATATCACTATTTCCTAATCCCTATCAATATTCTTTATTGCATCTAATAATAAATAATATATAGATGACAATCTATTATCTACCTTCTCATTTAGATGCCTTAATACAACAGTAGCAACCTCATTTTGTTTTTGAAGGGATCCTTCCTCACTTACCTTCAAAGATGCCTGTAATTCTTCAATTTTATGAATTATCTACTTCTTCGAAGGATCAACAAAGTATTCCATTTCTTCATCAATTTGTTCCAAAGAAGGGTTGACGGAAGGAGTTTGACTGGGAGACCCTAGTGTGGAAACAATAGTAGAAGCAGGAGGCACTGATCTTGATGTGGAAGAAAATGTATTGATCCCTGGAGCACTTGATGTCTCCCCAATCTGTTTGTACCTTAACCTATCCACCTCAGTCTATAGCTTAACATTCCTTTGTTGCATCTTGCTATATTCCTCAATCAGGAGATTATATTTCTCCATTAGGCTTTTCTTTTCAGCCTCCTCTCTTTCAGCAGTCTTTTGGGCCAATTTGGCCACATTTACAGTCAACTTAGTGGCCTCAATGGTTGAGGTCTCTGAAGCCCTCTTTATTATTAACCCTCCTCTTAAATTTGGGCTAATATCAGTAACATTTGGCTTTCTCCCTTGAGGGGCCAATGCCCAAATTTCCAAGGTCTCATATTCTTCACTAAAAGCATAATCTTGCAATGCTGCCTTGACCTCTTCTTCAGAATCTTGCAAGGGATGCTTGGAATTCATAATAGCATTAAAAGCTACAACATCTGCAATGTACCATTCAGGAAAAATAAAAACACTAGCCTGACTTACCAGCTTTCTCCCTTCCTTAGGAGTGATGTTCTTGAATTCATCCATTAATTCAGCTTTCACTTCATCATAATTCTCCTGGTCTGACCTGTCAGGTCTCAATTCTCTTCTCTTCTTACACTTATCCTGGTATTTTTCCAATTTCATTCTCCATAACAATTGCAAGAAGACAAGAGTTTTTAGAAATGTATTATCATCTAGAAACTCCTTACATGCCTCCATTCTTGCATATTGCACACATTTACCTTTCATATCCAAATTAGATAGAACCAACTCAGCTGGCCTAGAGGGGAAGGCATGCCAATCTGCATGTCCTGATCAGTGACAACAATCTCATCCACCAAATCCTCATGTGGTCGATCGGTCTTTTGCCTCTTAGGGTTTGGCTCAGATGGTGGTGGTGAGGGACTATCCTCAAGTGATGATTCCAAATCAATGATCTTAATTGCCCCAGGCGTTTTGAATTTTAGACCTGGTTGTGTAGGAAATTTCATTGTTTGTTTCCCTTTTTTGTCCTCTTCTTCCTCATCACTGCTATCATCTCTTTTCCTCCTGTAAATAGGCCTCTTTCCTATAGGTTGGTATGTTGGCCTCATTTCAATTGGCCTGGAACCTTGCTCTTGTATACCTAGACTCAACTCCAAGTTTATCTTCTTAGTCCTCAAAGTGCCCATGATTTCTTTGAAGTTCTCCATCAGAAAGTCAATTTTCTTATTGTATGGATTGAATTCCAACAATGGATCATACTTTGGATCCATTTTATGCAAAATGGCCAATAGCTTATCATAAGCTATCCACTTCTCCTTGTTCAACTCCTACTTGCTTAGGTCAAATTCATTTCTAATCAAGTCCTCAGGAAAGTTGAAATCATGCACAAACTTACCACCATTTATCCTTTGTCTAAAAAGGGAAAAGAAACCCTCAGGATCATGCTTCCGCTTAGGACCACACCTCAAATGATAGTCTTCAAAGAATTTCCCAAAGTGCACCTAGCCTCCTTTTGAAAAGACAAAATTTGACACCACTGTATAATATGGGAAAAATATTCCTTTACCCTTCCCAGTAAGGTTGTCCTCATGGATACAACCAATTTTCCACATAACCTCTGCAAATCCCACCCTTGGTGGCACATTGTATGGAAATATATGAGGGGTCCCTAGAAAACCGTACACCCTCAAGACAGTGCTGACTGGGTATGGAATAATGTCACCCCAGTTATGGAAAACCTTCAATTTTGGCCTCCTCCCTTTGGTATGAGGAAATCATGCAGTCCCTCAGGAATCCTGGGTACATTTACCATCAACCTGGCTCTCAATCTAGAAGCAAAAAAATTGTCAAAATGCACATAACTAGTGTTTTCCTTGTTACATGATAAATCTGTAGTCCACATCTATATTGGTAATCTTTCTCCATCAACCAATTTCCTTAATTCCATCTTCTCAGAGAAGAAATCAACATTCTTGTACAAGAACATATACATTAACATAGAATACCATAAGAGTTGGGTGCCTGTATCATTTTGTTGCAACTTTAACAACCCTTCTTGTATCCTTTCATCCAACAAAGAAGAAAAATCATAAGTCACAGAGAAGATAGGGTGTTGTATCTGCACCCCCATGAACATGTAAGTGATAGGCATCACTATGTTAGGATTGAAACCCAAAATCTGGCACAGTGAGTAAAAAGTGGCCAAGAAATGATTTGCAAAGCAATTCAATCTTAAAGGTTCTTGGTCACTAGGGATAATATAGAATCTTGAACCTCCTTCCCTAGCCAAATGAGGTGGGAGCAGCTTAGCTCTGAAGAGTGATTTCAACTTCCCATACTCCTACTTCATTTCCTCAAGATTGATAGGAACCAAGTACATACTAGGCTCACTCAAATCAAAAACCTGCCAGAATTCTTCTCTATTAATGCTTAACAAAACCCTTCCATCATTATCTCTAATTACCCATGTGACAGGGTCATATCGTGCAGCCACTACCCTAAGAAAGTATACATTAGGGAACACATTTGGTATCACCAGCTTCCCCATATCATACATCCAACCATTCAAAAAGGGGTGAGGAAAATTCCTCTGACCAAACCACAATTTGAACATCTCCAAACCTGTAAGAGGAACCCCAACATCAGCTATGTTGGAACAATTATACACTAATCCATCCCCTAGGGTTTTTCCTTGCATCAAAACCAATCCCTTCTTCCTATCATTTGTTGACAAGGTAAATTGATCCAGGAAGTCATCATATAGGTTTCTACTTAAATAATCAATTTGGCCAGAGTGTTGCTTTGTCGGTGCCATCTTGAGTAAACTAGGGCTTCCTTGCTATCTCAAACCTTAGACAGACTAGGGCTAAACAAAATATGAAATTATAGAATAGAACTTTGCAATTTCCCACAACTCAGTTAACCTATAGCCCTAAAACAATTATCAATAAGTCCTATGACAAGCACACAACAAATTTCCCCCAAATTCAAATTCAGAATAACCAGGAGATACAAAAATTGAACTCACAGCTTTGCGCTTGCGTAAACCCAAATCCTTGTTGTAACAGCTTGTGACTTCGTCCTCAGCTTTGTGACTACTCCGCAAAGATGTTTTGAATGCTTTCTGATACCAAAAGCAAAAGAATAGTTGCTTTATTTCGATCAAACTAGGGCAGTAGATGTCATGTATGCCACTAAAGCTCACTCGCGCGTTGCACGAATGACTCCATTCGTATTTGATGCAGGTTCAAATATTAGCCGTCGATCCTTCACCTTAGTCAGATCATCGAACAACTACTTTCAAATCAAGCTGACACAATCTCCATCATGGCAACAAGGGGCCCACCGTACTATACGCTGCCAACAAAATCCGCGTGGTGCTTTCCCGCGATATCATGATCTATAAAGACCTCGCAACTTCTGATCATGCAATGGTGGACAACCATTGATCTTCAACCATCAACAATCCAGTTCATCTAACACAATTGCCATCTTTTTCATTAACCATTGAGCATCTTCTCCGCCGAGATCACAACACCTCCGCTAATTTGAAACATGTGCATCTCACAAACGCTTTAGTAACCCGCTACATAATGAATTAAAGTTGGATTAATTTACCAAAGTATTTCCATCGTTCCTTCAACTTCACCATATGAGACACGTGGCGCCTGCCTGTGATATCGCGATCAACCAAGATAGTGTGGTGGGGTCATTGCGGGATGGCGAGGAACGGCTGAGATCAAATGATGATTGATTAACGGTCATGAGAACTTGTCCCTCTACAAAATAAAAAAAATATTAAAGGAATAAGGGGACATCACTAGGCCAATGAAAAATAATGACATAAGTTGTCACTCAAACGAAGGAGCATGAGACCATCCAAGACTTAGGATAAATAAAGTCAAGCGAAAGAAATAAAATGATAAAACAAAAGGGGGCCAGACCTAGATGAAGCGATGGGACTTAAGATGTTTTAAAACCTTCCAAAAAGTAACGGCCAAATAGATCCTTCCTAAGGCATAAGATAATACTATGGTTTTACAAGACAAAGGTAAAACCCCAACTTTAGGCTTTTCCCAAACACCATGGATGACTAGAGACATAAGGCAAGATAAAACTTTGAAGCTCCATCAATTCCATCACTACCCATAACCCTAAACCCTAAACCATTAACCCTTAACCCTTAAACCCTCTACCCTCTCTCTCTATCAAGTCTCTCCCTCCTACCCCCTCTCCCTCTCTCAAGTCTCTCTCTCTCTCCTCTACCCTAAACCCTGTAAACCTAAACCCTTAACCTCTTAGGGACTCTAAACCCTTAAACCCTTTACCCACTACATTTAACCCTCTACCCCTTATCTCTCTCCCACTCCCTCCCTCTTTCCCTCTCTCTCTCAAGTCTCACCCTCCTACCCCCTCTCCCTCTCTCAGGTCTCTCTCTCTCTCTCTCTCACTCTAATCTCCCTCCCATCTACCCTTAACCCTCTACCTTCTACCCTCTACCCTTAACCCTCTACTCTCTATCTCTCTCCCACTCCCTCCCTCTCTCTCTCTCTCTATCAATCCTCTATCTCTCCCTCTACCCATAACCCTAAACCCTTAACCTTAAACCCCAAACCCTTAAACCTCCTACTCCCACTCCTCTCTCTCTCTCTCAAGTCTCCTCCCTCCTACCCTCTCCTCTCTAGGTTCTCTCTCTCACTCAATTCTCTATGCCCCTCTCTGCACTCTTAAACCCTAAACCCTTAACTGAATATTAAACCCTTAAACCTCCCAATTCTCTACTCCTTAACCTATCTCCCCTCTTCCACCTCCCTCTCTACTTCAAGTCTCTCCCCTCCCAGCACCACTCCTCTCTGTGGTCTCTCTCTCTCTCTCCCCACACACACACACACACACACACACACACACACACACACACCCACCTAATCACTCTATCCTTAAGTCTCTCCCTCTTTAATTCCCTCCCTCCTCTTAGGGTCTCTTTCTCACTCACTCACTCCCCCATCTCTTCCCTCTTACCCCTTGAACCCAAAACCCAAAGTCCCTTAACCCTTAAACCATATCTTACCCTATACCCTTAACCCCCCCTCCCTCTATATCTCTTCCATTCCCTCCCTCTCCCTCTCTCTCTCTCAAGTCTCTCCATCCTACCCCCTCTCCCTCTCTTAGATCTCTCTCTCACTCATTCACTCCCTCTATCTCTCTCCCCTTAACCCTAATACCTAAAACCTAAACCCTTAACCCTTAAACCCTCTACCCTCTACCCTTAACCCTCCCTTCCTTTATCTCTCTCTCTCTCTCAAGTCTCTCCCTCCTAGCACCACTCCCTCTCTTAGGTCTCTCTCTCACTCACTCACTCTATCTCAAGTCTCTCCCTCCTACCCCTTCTCCCTCTCTTAGGTCTTTCTATCACTCACTCACTCCCTCTATCTCTCTCCCCTCCACCCTCCACCCTAAACCCTTAAACCATCTACCCTCTACCCTTAACCCTCCTATTAACTGTAAAATTTGAAAATTTTATAGTTTTCTGTACTCATGAAATTTTTCCAAAGAGGCCCATATCATGAATATAAAATTGATGTATTTTTCTTTGTCGCCCATGTTCTAGTCATTATTTACCATTTGGTCCCATAAAATTCACCTAACCCCAAGCATTTGAATATATAAATTCATATCGACATGAGATGATATAGGTCTTCCCAACCCATAAGTTATTTTATACTAACATATATTTTTCAGTGCATTGGCAAGAGGACGTGAATGTCTTACCAATGTAATTTTATCTGAGGATTCATATCGACATGATGTAGTTCACAGTCTAATGACAAAAGGATTCTATCGGCAAGACAACAATCATTGGGGTGAGTCATATCGAGCACATATGTGTCTTACCGACCGAAGCACAAAGAACTATATCAGCCAGACTTGGGCCATCGGAGTGAAGTCTCGTAACATCCATCTAGTCTTACCAATAAAGAAAAGGAGGATTTTGTCGATATGAGTTCATGGAGTCCTTCTAACCCCCTATGTCACACCGACAGGATTGCATTTGTAAAGCCTTGGTGATACGTTTTGATCATCAGCGATACTGGTTTCATCGGAGAGAGATATGAGAGTCATGTCAAGTGTTGTTCCATTGGAAAGAAAATAATTGTCTCAGAAATAAGAAAACAGACCAAAGGAAATATCTTGGTGAGATACGAATTAAGCGGAGGAACATCTTCCTGACTTACAAAGTCACAACGACAGGTTTGCATCGGTGGGAGTTATAGCGATATACTTGAGATTGAAGGGATAACTCTCGGGGAGACTCATAACGCCGGTGAAACTATGAGACATCTTAGCAATATATGATCTATCGATAGCAAAGATACAAGTGAATCAAAATAACTCTCGGGGAGACTCGAAGTGTCAGGGAAACTACAAGGTATCTTAACAAATGTTTTAATGAACGTTGGTAGAAGCCCTAATAGAAGGATCGCCCAAGATTTGAAAATGTCTCACTGACTATATTACATGATGCGATAGTGAGAGTTTTGAAAAAAGACCTGCTACACTTGTGTTTCAGCTAAAACATTAATGGTTCCATGAAGCATAAGTAACCTCATGAATTAAGGAAAATTCAATTGAAAACACTGTTGCAGAATTGATAGCAGAGAAAGCAAAACAAACGAAGAACCAGGGCATTTTTTGACTCAAAAGTTTCAAGCGAAATACAGTAAGCTCTTTGCACCTTGACTTCTGTAGTTTTGACTTCTACAATTTTTGAAGAATGGAAGCCACTAGTTCAGGAAAATTGAAGGGGAGAAAACATGGGGAAAGTAGTCCGTCTAGAGGGAAAAAATAGAAAACCGAAATTGAGCCAGAGGGCACTGAGTGGAAGCTAAGCCAAGATCTTATCGACCAATTACCCAGTTGTGGACCTAAAGCCAGGCGATCTGCACAACTCAGGGCAGAAGTGGATAAAATAGATGACAAATGTAAGATCATAGGAGATATTTGGACACCAATAAGAGGCTATGAGCTTTTTAGTTTTCATTACTATCGAAGAAATATTTTTGAACCAATATGTAATCCATGGAAGCTTAATCTAGGAAAGTTGGTTTTCCCTAATGTATTTGTCAATGTTTAATTGGTGAGATTGTTGGCCGCTCATTATAATTCAAAATTCAAAGCCATCTGTGACCCATCTGGGAAACCATTGATACATATATCAGAAGATGCAATAGGCGAGGTTTTCAAATTGGAAGGAGTTTGCAATGAGAAAATGATATGTGAAGAATTATAAAGGGAATTCAGGAGGATGGACACAATTTATAAATGTTGGAGGTTTCCACTGCACATAATTAGATAGGGTGGAAAACCAGTTCCACTAGAGGATAGTGATGGACCCCCCTTCCATGTTGATCTTTTTGAACCCTATAAGAAGTATACTTATTTCTCGGTAGGCCAAGTATTGGGAATGGAAGTCCCAAAATATATGTCAATTGTGCCTATGATAATTTCAGCAGATATTTAGTATCATAACTCTAGACCTTTTGATTATGCCTCATACATTGTTAAGGGGCTTGATTCTGGGTTGATGGCAGTGAAAAGTGGAGCCTCTATTTTACATCTTAGGCATTATTCATTGTTGATGCACATAGTGTTGTATTTTGGACAAGAGTTAGGGTTGTGGCCTCGGGAGATGAGAATTTCCCAATTTGATAAGGAAGGTATGTCATTACCTGTTCAATTATGGACTGCTGTTTGGGATAGTAGGTTTGCTAATTCTTGTTTCATACACTTTGAGGAGTATTTTGTAAAACCATTGTACAAATTCTATAATCATCCATGTGCTTATTCTCTATCTAATGAGATAAATAGGTTTCTCAAGCCTAAGGACTTCAATGGGCCAATTAATCACAATTGGGGGGATTGGTATTGTTTGGATGATGCTACCAAGATTAGGGTTTATGAATTTGAAGATGCCCCATTCATTTTGCCTAAAATAGTCCCAGACATGATTGCATACTTGGAAATTGTTAGGTAGATGGACTTTTCCAGTGTTATGAATTTGAGCTCCTTTGGAAAATAGGCTTTCATGCCTAGTACATTGTGCTTCAGTGATTTTACTGTATAGGCGAAGGAAGGGTACAATTTGATTCTTGATAATCTACTGCAATACAACATGAAAAGAGGACCACTTAGAAATAATTTTGATCCAAAAGGGTATATCAATTATGCTAGAAAAAAGATAAAATTTGGAGGATATCAACATGTACCCTATCAGTTTGATGATATGATCAGGAACCTAGAAGTTGAAGAAGCAGAAATGGTGGTAGAAAAATATAATCAAGGGTTGCAAGATACAGAGTTGTTATCTTCTAGGGAAGAGGCATCTGAGGGTAATGTGCCACAGGGTCAATCCAATAAGATGTCAAGATTGAGAACTGAGGACTACACCCGCCCTGCTAGGGAATTAAATGTGGAAGAGAGTATAGATATAGATGCAAGGCACGTGGAGTATAAGTCATTTGTATCAGATAATGAATTTATAAATTCTCCAGAATTTGAAGCATTCTTGTATTAAAAAAAGGAAAAGAGATAAGAGAAATGGTTGATAATGTTACACCAAGTAATGAGGAACAGTTATTGAAGGACCTAAAGATGAGTGTGGACAGAGAGATGGCGAGTATGACCCCTGAGAAGGGAAGGAGAATGTTAGAAAATGTTGGTGTTATGATCTTTCCAGGGTTGGATATCAATTTTGCATTAGTCTTTGATAGTTTTCTAAAGGAAAATAATTCTACACACAAGCTCAACCTAGAAAAGGTGACAGAAGTATATGCAGGGTCAAAATACAATCCAGATGAAGGGTCATTGATGATTTGGGCCTTGTATCCACCTCACAGGAAATCAATTGTCATTGATATTGAGAAAGCATTCGGGCATGTTATGAATCTAAAGGTTGGGGAGGCTGATCCTGTGGCAACTACAAAGATTGGAATCAATGTAGCAAAACTGAACAAAGCTTAAATACAAATGTTAATCAAGGAAAGAGAAATGTAAAAAATGAATAATGAGAGGATGTTGAGAGAAAATGACCGCATGAAAGATTTGTTAGGAGTTACAATGAATTCAACCAAGCTGCTCACTCATGGTGAAAGTTCACAAGAAAAAGATCATTGGGAAGGATCAAGTGCATATTCTCAAGGGAAATATGATGCACTTATAGCAGTAATTAAGAAAAGACAAGCCAGTCTAACAACTTGGTTGAATAAGCTCTGGGGAACACACTCACATAACTTTGTTGCATTTTGAGAACACGAAAGAATGGATGGTAGGATTCTGGAGAAGCTTCAAGAAATAAAACAGAGGTATGTTTCCGATAATGTAGCAATTGAGGCTGCAAATCATCTTGTGAACAAGCACAAAGACTTCTTTGAAGAATTGTGAGGGGATGCATAGGGATTAATTGATGCCACCAAAAATGGATTGACTGCATTCTTTGATGATAGAGGAAAATTAAAATAAATGACTAGGTGGAAAGGTGAAAGTGAATCAATATTGCAAGAAATTTTGAAGACAACTACTACAAAAGATACAACACTGGATGAAGCATGCAAACAAAATGAAAAGATGGTGAAAATGGAGATCGCGATCCAGAATGCATTGGGAGATGCAGATACACATGAGCGTCGGGACTACTTGGACCACTTGTCGAAGATTCATTTGTGGCTTAACAGAGCCTAATTACTTATTTTTAATTATTTTTTGTTTTAACATAAGACATTTCTGAAAGGATGTATCCTTTCGAGCAGTTGATGTATAAATATCCATTTTTGGTAGCAAATAGTGAATATCAAATAGGAGAAAGATATAATAGATTACAATGTTTTGCAATTATGAGACTATGATGCATGTTTGAAACTATGGAGATATCAATGAAAATTGTTTAATGTGGTGGCGTATTTCTGGTATCAGTTGTTTGTTGTGTTAATTGAAAGTATTACTGAAGTTGTCTCCAAGGTTGATGTTTTCTAGTTATTTAAATTGATATAACAAGCTTATATTCAATTTATCGGTGCACACTTTTTGTATCTGTATGGTTGATTAATTGGTTCTTTCAAGAAAATATTAAATCCTTTTAGTTGATCATAGTAATTAGGGAATCTCATTTGGATCATTAAGAAGAACTTGGTAATCATATTCTTGCATGTTTATACAAGTTATAAACTCAAATTTATTTGCCAAACAATTAGAGTATCTTCCAGAAAGAAGTTACTCATTTTAGATTTCTCATTTGAATCACATACCCAATAAGGCACTAGTCTATACATTTTCACCATTTAGGTTTCACTCATTTTTACATCTGTTAAATTGAACATATTAAGTTTTAGCCTTGATATTGCTATACAATCTATACCAAAATAAAATTCATTTATCCACTCCCATTTTCCATTGTGGATGAACTATTTTAGGAAATAAACACAAACCAAGTCTGCCTCATTCATATAGGTATACCCACCTCGGTCTAGCAGCACCTGAAGAGAAGAAGGTCTAAACCATTTTAGCCTTGTCTGTTACCCTGAAACGTACCAAGAGATTGGAAACCTCTTGAGGCATTTTGCCTGCATTTTTGAGAGCTAACACCTCCCTCCCTCTATCTCTCTCCCACTCCCTCCCTCTCTCTCTCTCTCAAGTATCTTCAATATCCTACTCCCTCTCCCTCTCTTAGGTCTCTCTCACTCACTCACTCCCTCTATCTCTCTACCCTTAACCCTAAACCCTAAACCCTTAACCCTTAAACCCTCTACCCTCAACCCTCAACCCTCCCTTCCTTTATCTCTCTCTCTCTCAAGTCTCTCCCTCATAGCACCACTCCCTCTCTCAGGTCTCTCTCTCACTCACTCACTCACTCTATCTCAATTCTCTCCCTCCTACCCCTTCTCCCTCTCTTAGGTATTTCTCTCACTCACTCACTCCCTCTATCTCTCTCTCCCCTCCACCCTTCTTAACCCTTAACCCTCCCTCCCTCTATCTCTCTCTCCCACTCTCCCTCTCTCTCCAAGTATCTCTAATATCCTACCCCTCCTCCCTCCTCTTAGGTCTCTCTCTCTCCTCACTCACTCCCTCTATCTCTGCCCCCTTAACCCTAAACCCTAAACCCTTAAACCCACTACCCTCTAACCTTAACCCTCCCTTCCTTTATCTCTCTCTCTCTCAAGTCTCTCCCTCCCAGCACCACCCCTCTCTCAGGTCTCTCTCTCACTCAATCCCACTCACCTCTATCCTCAAGCTCCCTCCTCCTCCCACCCCTTCTCCCTCCTCTTTAGGTCTCTTTCTCTCACTCACTCACTCCCCATCTCTCTCCCTCCACCCCTTAACCCTAAACCTTAAAACCATCTACCCTCTACCCTTAACCCTTCTTCCTCCCTCTATCTCCTCCCCCACTCCCTCCCCTCTCCCCTCTCTCAAGTATCTTCAATATCCCACCCTCTCTCCCCTCTCTTAGGTCTCTCTTCTTTCTCTCATCTCACTCACTCCATCTATCTCTCCCCTTAACCCTAAAACCCCAAACCCTTGCTCCTTAAACCCACTACCCTTAACTCTCCCTTCCTTTATCTCTCTCCCACTCCCTCCCTCTCTCTCTACCTCTCCCCTTCTTCCCCTCTTCCCCTCTCCCTTCCCCCCCTCTCTCTCTCTCTCACCCTCCACCTCCTAATTACTCTTGGGTATATGTGTGCAAAAATTGGATATCCGATTTATAGCACCAAAATATTACATTTTAAAATGTTTTCAAATTAGATATTAGACACGAATTGGATATCCGATTTGTAGTAGTTTGTCTTGGGCATAGCTATGGAGAAATGTATTGACACCCAACCCCAAAAAAAAGTCAACTCGGGATCTTCGTGTTTTTTGGTGAGTTCAAAACGCTACTTTTTTCATGTTGCCACTTCTTGGCCCATCATGATCCTGCACATACCCAGGTCTAAATCAGGTAGTTGTTATTGCTAAGGTGGATCACTCCTTTCTTTGAAGGCCATACACTTATGATTGGGTCAAGTGTTATTTTCTTTAGAAAAATCCTATTGCCTTTTTGATCAGTTAATTATGATTTGATTAGATGGGTTATGAAGCACTTATTTCAAATAAATATCTTTATGAAAGAAGTATATTGGCATGAAATTAAATATGATTTTTATTCCAATGTAAAAACTACAAATAATGGAAACAATTCTTTCAACACAAACTATTATGTAGTAGTCAATTAAAATGAAAAAGCTTACTCTATATTAGTTAGGATACACAACTAAGAAAAATGATCTAAAGTGACTTATTTATCCTAGAGGAACTAAGTATACAGTATACAAAGAAAACCAACAAACCCGCACACAACCAATTCCTATTTTGAAGGAGTTTAGTTTTCTCCCCTTCCTGATCTTGCTAATATTGTCTAATTATTTTAAAGAGATGAAGGGTCATAACACAACTTTATTCAACCCAATAAATAGCTTGGTTAATGAAACTTGACAAAAGCAACAAAACAATTGCTACATTTGGCATTTCATGTTGAATGAAGAGTGGTGACAATAATCTACTTATAGTTTAATAAAACACTATTTTTATAAGAAGGCTTGACATTAGAAAGATAAGTGCTACTTATAGTTTAATAAAACACTATTATAGTTTTACCAACATATACTATTGTATGCTTGCATGGCTTCTTAGTTAATATATGGGGAGATAGAGATAGATGGGGAGAGAAAGAGAGAGATAGAGATATATGAGAAGAGAAAGAGAGATGGAGATAAATGGGAAGAGAAATGAAGAGAGGTGGAGATAGAGAGTCGATGGATAGGGGGATAGGGAGGGAGATATGGTGAATGATAGAGAGGGGGAGGCAGAGAAAAGGATATAGATAGAAAGAGATAGAGAGAGGAGTGAGAGGGAGATGTTATAGGCCAAAGATAGAGGTGCATAGAGTAGAGAGATGGAGAGATGGAGTGAATAAGAGAGAAATGGGGGAGAGGGAGAGATAGCTCAATAGATAGAGGGGGGAAGAGGGAGTGATGTAGATAGTGGGAGATATAGAGAGATAGAGAGCGACAGTGAGAGATATATCAATCACCCTCCCTATATCTCTATCTATTCATCCTTATCTCTTTATCTCTCTACCCCTCTCTATCTCTTTGTCTCCCTTTCTATTTGTATGTTTGTCATTATCTCCCTCTCTCTCTATATTTTCTTCCCTATATTTATTTTTGTCTCCTTAAGTGTGCAATGGGTACATTGAAAAGGTCTTAAAGGAGAATTATCATATCTTTAATCAAATGGCATGCCACCTTGAGCATAACCCCTCAAGGACACATGCCATCCTTGGATTTTTGACATGAAACAACCAATCAAAAATTTAGTTTCTTCTCTCATATTAATATATATTACTATTATATTAAATATATATTATATTAATTATATTTTGTATTATATGTAACATACTTCCTATTATTAATTATTAATTATAACACCTTTATAATTATTTAATAATTTGTTAAAGAATATAATATATAATTATAATAAGTTGAATAATTATATTATTTATTATGTAAAATATAGCTAATATATACTTAACTATATTGTAGAATATTAAAACCTAGCTAAATGGTGCCAAAATTTTCAATTTAATTAACATACTATAAAACCTAACGAAACCAAGTTGTAGCTCATCAAATTGGAGAAGTGAAAGGTCAATACTAGTGCCAAGGAAGAGTTTGGAGTAGTGAAACCAAGGTTAATGCCAGTGCCGAGGAAGAGTTTGGAGTTAAAACAAGGTCAATACCAGCGCCGATGAAGAGTTTGGAGGAGTGAAAACAAGGTCAATATCAACATCAAGGAAGAGTTTGGAGGAGTGAAAACAAGGTCAATACCAGCACCGAGGACGAGGATGAGGGCACTCAGGGAAAATTGACAACCAAGGGGAAGTGAGTACTATAAGTTTGGTACCCCCACTCTCTTTAACCTGCAATTTCCATGCCTAGTTTCCAAAGATCTTCTCGTACATTGGCACCCCCATTCTCGTAAAATGGTATAAGATAAGATAGAAAAAAAAAATCTTAGTCTTTCACATTTTTATCGACTAGCCTCAGGTCTTGAAAAAACTCCCATAATCTACCCACATCTTGGTTGAGGTCTAGGATTTCATCACACATAGCCTTCATCGCATGAGTCTGAAGCAATTGTAGAATTAGCCCAAGTATATGCTAGGTTAAGGTAGATCTAATGAATGGAAATAGAGGCATACAATTCTTCTTTAATACCTTCACCACAAACATATGCAAGGTGTTGGTTTTTTTTATGGTAAGCAGGTTGATCTTCTAATCTACCTATGGAATTTCCAATTCCAATAAAGGGCAGCTCAAAGAACCTAGACCAACTGACGAGGATTTTAAAGACCTCCTACACTTTGGGCTCTACAAGACCCGGGAGGGTGATCCCTTAATGCGTTTACAACCTTTGCACCATCATCATAAACAACATTAACAACAATAGATAATCTTATTTAATAGCTCAACATAATAGGATAATACCGAATAGAATTGGTTGTTTATCAATAATATCAACTATTTGGAGCATGAGATAACTACAACAACATTTCATAGTATAAGATAGTCATTGATTTGCAATTTGTAGCAAGCGCTAGGTAAAGACAAACAAAATATTAAACCATACAAATTATTACAACTTGTATTAGTGCCATATATCCATTGAGGGAGTCAAATTCATAAACATCTAAGGGTTTATGAAAGATTTAACACATAACATATAAGATCCTTGAGAACATTGCTTTACAATTTCATCAACATGTATTCTAACCCAATAATACTTATCAAATCCTTTTACAAAACATATCCACCTACAATCCCATTCAAGCATTTTAATTAATTTTTTGAATTAAAGCAAAACAAGAATCATGCACACCAAATAAAGGAGATGAATGAAACAACCCTTGATCATTTTATTCAAAATTTAGATATGCTTGTACAATGGAGAGACATGAGTTCGAATTAATCATATCAATTCAAATGCCAGTACTGTCATAAAACATCAAATCCCCATGAATTCAAAACCTACTATAGAATGACTCAAAACCTAAATTGCATTTTCCCTAAAACCGTCAGGCTTTACAATTTTCTCTACAACTTCATCTAGACTCAACCAAAAATTTCTAACTTGCTAACTCGTACTTTTGGCCTTGAAATCCTTCTTATAGAAAAAGAAGGAGAAAACAAGCATTGAGATAGAAAGCACACGTATCACTAGCCAATTGGACCACCTTGTGATATTCCAAAAAGTAACGGCCCAAAAGATCCCACCCAAGGCGTAAGATAAACACTAGGGTTTTACATGAAGACAAAGGTAAGACCCCAACCTTAGGCTTTTCCCAAACACCATAGATGACCAGAGACATAAGGCAAGATAAAAATGGAACAAAAAGAGAAATTTTTTGAAGGTCCATCACAAGGGAAGGTCTCCTCCCTTCTTGGTAGTGATAACCTCCTCCACACACAACCCTTAAAAATTATGAATAGAGGAATATAATCTTTGAAGAACTCAAAGTTGATTTTCTCCTACCTAATGCAATTATTCATTTTATCATTACAAACATTTATAGTGATTACTAGGAGGCACAAAGACCAATTTCTTCATAATAGAATAATTTTGGTCATACTCTTTCCTAAATGATGACATTTTTATGAGGAAAAACCTTAGGTTAAATGAATAATTCCTAGCTAAGTTCTTTAAATCATGTCCAACCATATAAGAGAAGATCACCGCTATGTGTAATTGATACCATGGAGAAAGGCTCTTTGGCTCTTTTCATCAATCATCCTACCTTAAAACATACCAAAAGTCTCCTAGAAGCAATTAGACATAGGAAGATTTAAGATGACTTAAAAAATAAATTGCCAAAGCATAAACTTATGATGACTTAACTAGGCCTAGTACACACTCCCCCCTGTTAACCACTTAGACATATGGAAATTAAATGTAAATTTTCTACTATTTTTAGTTATGTAGGTGTCCAATAAACCACTTGGTGGTGTTTCCCTCTCAAGTTTATTTTACTTGAATGAAGAGAAAGTCCTTTGATTACAATTTTCAGAGAATACATTTGAGGCCTTGGTTGTGTAACTAGTGGACCATAGTCACATTTAACACTTGTTACAAATCTTTGGGAGTTAAAATGTTGGTATATTCGATTTGTGATGGACACATTTGATGGTAGTAACAATAACTCTGCAACGACAAGACTTATCACCTTATAACTGCGGAAATTCTAGCTGGCGAAATGATAGGATTAATCATAATGTCACCTTTAGGATCACATCACCATGAAATAACTTCATCCAACATCCTATGAATGCGGTGTACCACCAAATAGGTATTTTTCTAGATCCGCTTTCCTCGAGTGAGAGGGAAATTCAGAAGAGAAGAGGAAACGAGACATGTAGTATGTCTAAAAAGAGGGAGATCAACTAGAGGTCAAAAGATTAGAAGAAAATTTGTAAACGCGATGGAATTTTTTTCTGTCAAGGGGGCTGCGTTCTTATGATGATGAAAGCGATAGGGTGACGCCGAGGTTCCCTTGAGGTAACAAACATCTATGGAAAACAATGGGTACCCAAGGAACTTCCTCCAATAAACACTAATTTTTGTGTCAACGAGTGATATATATCGCGATAGCACCATCAGCTATTACATGGTTTGGGGCCTCTATTTCGGTACGGATGGCATAAAGCACTATTACAAAAAGTTACTGAATTGATGGAGTATGCCGGACCCTATTACAGTTACAAAGATTGGATGCAACTGGTTCGATATACACAAAGTATGCATAGGTATGCACTGTCAGCAAGATATATACAACTAAAAGATAAGGATCAAAATAAAGGAGTGGCTATGTACATTGACGGAAGGCCAAAAGCATCAGGGAATATTGCAAGGTTTATAAATAGTACATGGCCTAGGTCAACAAATAAGCAACCCAATTGCATATTCGAGGCGCACGAGGGAAATTGTGTATTCATATGTGTGATAAAATCAATAATTGTAGGGGAAGAGTTGCTAATCGATTACAATTTGAATCTCTTAGTTACAAACATGGTTACTATGGGGGTGGTACGTACTATGTACCATTTTACCCAACCTCCAATTAATGACTCCAATATACCATTTTATTCTTATGTTTTTTTTTGTAATTCTATTCGTTTCATTTTGGTAATGTTTTTTTATATTTAATTTTAGTCATAGTAGGACATTGATCGTACAAAGAAGGCTCTGGCCCAGAGCACAGATCGTGATGTATCTTTAGATTCTTCTACCTGATAGGTTTACCTCATTGTAATTGTACAAATTAGATACGAGCAAAAAAATTTATTATTATGTTTTTTTTATAAGTTTATTGGGTTAATTTTGATAATGCTTTCAATATTCTTGTTGCAGTCGACTGATCGGGGAAAGGCACCAGTAGTAGATGAGAGCATCCATAGGGAGGTGCAGTCAATATTATGTGATGTTGACATCGCTTATTCAACAAACCCTCTCAATATGATAAGGAAGACCCCAAAAAAATGCAATGAAGAAATCCTTAAGTTGTTATTCATAGTGCCTCAAACAAATGAGATAAGAGAGAGGGTTAAAATAATGATTGAGAGATCTCAAAACTTGCAAGTAAGCTATCATGAGGTCTTTAATTATAACATAAGTTCATTCATGGTTTTATATTTTGTACTCTTTTATGTCATGAACTAAAATATGTGTTGTTTTTACAGGATTTTTTGCATCCTCATGATGCTCCTAGCCATGATCAGAGTACTGCAAGTGCTGCCCGAGGAGTAGGGGTTGGTACAAGTGTCCATTATGATCTTCCTGTGCATACATCACATCATCTGACCCCATCATTTGTGCCTATATTGTTGTTTGAAATTTGGAAACACATACCATGCAGGCATCCGTTAGTGCACCCTCCGGCAGTGAACACATGCCAGAACATGCATCAGGACATGTACTTGGGGATGCAGAGGCCACTAGTACTAGTGTTATTTTAGCTGCATTTCCTGGATCTTCCCATATTACTAGTACAGGAACATTTCCTGTCACATTTGTGGTGACCGAGGATTTCGTTCCCATAAATATGAGAAGGTCCCAGGTACTTTAAAATGTTTTAATTATTATTACATATAATCCAATTGAAATTTACTTATTGATCGCTCTTTTTAGACTATTGATCCCATGATCATTTTGGAGTAAATGATTTTTTTTTATAAACATTGAAGTGATATTACATTGGATCTTTTTGGGCCCACCATACGTACATAGTGGAATTCCCAAAATCAAGATTTAAAAGATGAGCTCATTAACCATTTAGTTGTGCTCTTCGGTGATAAAACATTCAACCGAACCAAGGTCCTTAAGAAAGTTGGTACCTATCTAAAGTATGTGAGGGACCAATATAGGTCACATTTAGAGAAGAAAAAAAAGTATGAGCATCCCCCATGATTCCAGAGAGGGAGTGGAAGGACCTAGTGTCGGATGGAAAGGAGAAGGCTGAAAAGAAAAAGGAAAGACACCACCAGGCCAAGGAAGGTATGTGATACTATCGACAATGTAATTATATACTGATTACTCTTTCTTTTTACATAATCTAACGTATTTCAAACTTTTCATAGGTTGCTCGACACATCAAAGGAAACAAAGGCAAGAATAGAAAAAAATGAGCAGCACAAACTTGGCTCTCATGGTTATATGAATTAGCCGAATGAATTGTAAGTATAAATAAATGAAATATTGTATCCAAATAATAAATTGAAAACAATTTTGGTTTTATCACACCATAGAAGCAAAATTCATGATCTTATGCAAAAATGTACGACTCTGAATTCAACAGAGTTCCCACAGAAGAGGACCTGAAGATTGCCCTCCAGCAAGGCTATGGATCCGTGGTTGAATGCCTAAGAGTCTTGACTAGGAAAACACAATCTTCCACTGCATTCGACACGCAGGTAAATAAACTCAATAAAGTTTATTTAAAATTGAATACTTGCACAATCTATTCAATATTAATTTCCACCATAAAGTAATTACATGCCTATTTGTTTTAAACATTCAAGCAATGATAATACTACACATGACATTGGAATGCAGTCTGGTGAGGGTGGAGCACAACCTACAGATGAAGGTCATGGTGTGCATCCCGATACTTTAGAGCATGTAGAGAATGATCAACATTTTGAGCATGATCAGGCTAGAGAAGATCAAGAACATGATGTGGCCCCATCAGGTAAAGAGGACCACTCTAAAGTTCTTTTAAACATATTTAATTGCAATTGGTGTATTAATTAATGTAACCTTTCATGTTTCAACTTTAGAGCATGTAGAGTGTGATCAACATGTTGAGCATGATCAGGCTAGAGAAGATCAGGAACATAATGTGGCCCCATCAAGTAAAGAGGACCACTCTAATGTTCTTTAAACATATTTAACTTCAATTGGTGTATTAATTAATGTAACCTTCGTGGTTTCAACCTGCAGATCAGATTTAGAGGGTGATCAGCATGTTGAGCATGAGTCTATAACAAAGTTCAGAACATGATGTGGACCCATCAGGTAAATAGAACCACTCTAATGTTCTTTTAATTAATGAAATACTTGTAACAATAATAATAAAACATAATCAGTTTAACATTTCTTTGTTATTTGAGCAGACTTCTCATAACGGCCAGTCCCGTGGAGCGATCGACTAGGCGACATTAAGATCAATGGCAGAGGCGTACAACTAAAGGGGGATAGATGATTTTAGAAAAATGATACTCCACTTCAGATTTTTTAGCTTTAAAAAAGAAACAAAAAAAAAGTGATTATAATCATATCATGACAACCATATTTTTGATAATATGTAAAAACTGAAAGAATGAATATTATATGTTAATGAATGAATGTGAATATGTTAATTAATGAATGTTATATGTTAATGAATGAATGTTATATGTTATTAATGGATGAATGAATGATTAATTTTATATGATTGGGTATGGGGAATTGAGAGTGATGTGAGGGGAGGGGCCAATGAGCTTCCACCTTATCAATGGTTGGCCCTCATAAGTAGAGAATATTAAACTATTCTCGAAACAAAGAGAAGCTCAATAAGGTAATGCACTTTTCAATATAAGAAATGCATCGTTTGAAGCATCAAACCAATATGCAAAGATGAAATAAAGTGCTAACTTTTCACTATGGTGGTAGAAAAATGATTATTTATACCCTGAATCCATGCTCTGCATCATAATTTGAAGTTGTTTCCATTCAATGTTCTGAATTTAGTTTGTTTATATGGATTTGTATAAGAAACACATTGTGTTGTGTGTGGATTTGGTTTCAAAGCTCTATTTCTTCTATTTTTAGTGGTGACATAACTCTAAAATTTGACTTTTGTGCATAACAGGTTAGTGGAAAATTTGATAGCTCTGAAGGGTTTAGAGGCTCAATTGAGATAGATACATGGATATTTGGATCTTTTTGTTGATGGGAGGCTTCCACTTAACCATGAAATTTTGTACCATCTGCAGGTATACAAAAGTTTCTCTACTTACATTCATTCTTGATCATAAATGTTGTAAATGATATTAATGCTTCAAACTTAAGATTTGTTTCATTGTTATAATGATCAAAATGTTTTACTTTGCTATACATTCAAGCATTATCTTTCCCCCTACCCTTTGCTCTCTCCCCCTCCTTTTAAGAATTTTCTTTGTCATAAAAGATTCACATTTCTATCTCATTTACACAAATTTATTTGAAGCGCTAGGAGTGAATAAAGATATGTAAAAGATGATCTTTCCATCTTATAGCTAATTAAATCCTTAATATTTGAATATTTTAGAGCTTGAATAATGCTTGTATATGCATGTGTAGCAATAAGGGAGCCTATGTGAAGATTGAAATTTAAAACATCACTTTGGTATTTTTCCTTAGGCAATGAAATGATATTTTGAGTAATACAAACCTACACACACATTGATATTTTTTGGCATTGCATTGAGGAAATTTTTTTCTCTTATACCTACCCTCGGCTAGACATGGAGGTATATAATATTGGTTTTTGGGTTTATTCTGTAAGTAGTTAATTTCATAGAGGAAGACTAAAATCTTCTTAATGTCCTATCAGGTGTGAAAGCATATGAATCACTTGTTGAAGGCACCATTTTGTATTCATCCAAAAACTGGTTTGTTCTTTTTTTATGTTTCTTGCATGTGTTTTTTTAGGCTCTAGAGATGTAGCTTCTCTTTCCTTTGCACTTTTCATCTATTTTGATGATTATAGTAGATTGTCCTCATAATTTTTTATGTAGATCTGTTTGTAACCTTATTTTCTACCAATCAATTTGCAAACCAGTCACATATTAAGGACCATTTCACTAACTTGTAGTCATCCATTACTTCATATGTTGCAGGTTGTGTCCTGTTTCAATAAATCATGATGATTGAGAACTTTAATCCTACAAGTGTACCCAATCTTTCTCAAGTAAAAATTACTTATTTTATAATGCTTTAAATGGTTAATTGAAGGTGCTTCTTTAGATCTGAGATAGTTGAATCCTAGATTAAAATATGGTATTAGATGGGTAGTATAATGATAAAATTGAGGTCCATTGAACACAAATTATGAACATAATTTACTGGACTATGAATAGTGTTACAATTATAATTATTTCTCCTTTACCTACCTTCACATTAATGAAAAATATAGCAGAAATTGGAAGTTCATTACATGTCTCATGTATGTGTTAGTATTTTAATTTTGTTTAAGTTGTTCAAGAGCTTGATTAGGTCAAGAATATGTTCTAAAATCTCTGTTCTCTTGACACTACTCAACATTTTCCCTACACATTTTCTCTTCAATCCAGACGTTTCTTAACTCCTTCCCTTGTTAGCCCTTGGTTTTTCTCAAGTGTAATGCTTTTTCTATTCATGTCTGTATGTATGATCAGTCATCTCTTATGAAGCATGGATAGCCTTTCATGGAATTGTTGTTGTGATTAGACAATTTCCATTGTGAGAATAATCATTTAATTTGTATGGAAGTAAGTCTTTTTCATATTATTTGACTTGGTATTGTAAACTTGTATTTGTAGGATTCTCTAGGGGAGAATAGCAGAACTATGGTGATAGGTAGAGTTGTACAACACCATAAATCATTTGGAATTATCAATATATTGCTTATAGAATACTTTGTGCAAGTAAAATGGAATGTGCAATGACAATTGGTCTCGAATTCAAATATGAATATAAGTACATTATACACAAGAAGATGATATCTATTCTATGATTTAAAGAACCTCAAAATAAGAAAATTAATAGGTTCCATCTGTTTACTTTCTCTTAGACACTTGTTTAATTGGTGAGACCCTCAGAATGTCTTGCTAATAACCAGCAGTGTTCAAAACTCGTGAAGAGGTCAGATTGATGTGACATTGGATATGTCTTGCCGACGGAAGTCATCGGAAAGACATGGACTATTAGAGTGAGTTTTCTATCTTGTTTCGATGATTGATCTCTCACTGATGGGTTGGCTTCGGTGGTCATTGCCAAGAGTCTCTGCGATGACATGGTGTAGGTCTATTTAAAAATCTTGTAGAGGTCAGATCGGTGTGACATTGGATTTGTCTTGCCGACGGAAGTCATCGGCAAGACATGGACTATCAAAGTGAGTTTTCTATCCTGTTCCAATGATTGATCTCTCACTGATGGGTTGGATTCAATGGTCGTCGCCAAGAGTCTCTGCGATGGTACATTTCAACGAATATTTTTAAAAAAAATTGCATTGTTTCGTCGCAATTTCGACGAAGGCCACCGAAAAATCACTGAAAAGGTCCGACGAAGTTGCTATAGCTACGACGAAGGCTTCGTCATAACTCCTTTCCCATTTCGTCGAAATGGTGAAGAACTTCTGGTGTTGTTTTGATGCTTCGAAAGAGCCATTGCAATTGCATTTTGGTTGTAATTCGTTGATGGATACATAAAGTTTTTGTCGATATTTTGACAAACATCTCAGTCATTTTATGATGTCGACGACCGACGAATCTACGCCTTTATTTCAAAATTTAATTCGTCGTCAGAATTTCGACGAAAAAATGGCGACAAAATTTTTTTCGTCAATTTGTCGATTGTCCGACAAATGTTTGTCGAACGACCGACGAATGTTTGTCAAAAAATGGAGTCAAATTTAGTAGTGTCACCTTCAAGCGTATCAACATCATCTTAGGAGAAACTATAACAAGAAGGTCTCTCCTTTCCAATTCAATGTTGGTGATCTAGTCCTTAAGGAGAATCAGCGTACCTAGTAAGACCGGGACAAGAAAGGGAAGTTTGAAGCAAATTGGTTAGGTCCCTATGTTATCATTGCTAAATATGGATATGGGGCATATAGACTTTCCATACCTAAAGGAGATCCCCTCGAGGATCCCATCAATATCATGCACCTAAAAAGGTTTTACACCTAAGTCAACTAAGTTACCCTATCCTACAAAAATCCCCAAAAAAAAAGTAAAAATTATCAAAAAAGTCAAAAAAATTCAAAAATAGTAAAGAGAAATAATTCATCCTATGGTGAAAACCACCCTTGGTTGCACCTTGGATAAGTACATTTGGTGAAAACCCGGTAACAAGTGCCATTCATAAAGGGGTTAATCATTATCTACCTTGCATCCTAGTTGCTTTGTGATTTCATTTGTCCTATCCTCACATCCAATCTTAGCATCCTTTCGATCCTATCCTTTCATCTGCATCCCCCTTATCCACTACTTGGTATGCTTTGGTTGAGCATTGGATGATCCTCATCTACTATCTGCAATCCTGAGCTTTCATCCTAATTTGAGCTTGTGTCATCTGTCCTTGTGGTCAATTGATCCCGTGTCTCCATCTAGGGTCCTTCACCATGTCTTTCCTCATTAGGTCTCATCCTTTCTTTCGTTCGTTGTCGATGACATGACAAGAATTTATTAAAATTTAAGAGTGACGTTAATCTAAAACATCACCGTCTACAAACTGATTTTGGATTTGCAGGAATTAAATAAATTCTTGTCACGTCGATCCCTCATCTTCATCTAGGGTCCTTCATCGTTTCAGCCCTCATTAGGTCTCATCCCATCATGCCTTTTGTGGAAAATCCGACTACATACACCTTCATTTGGTCACAGTCTTCCCTCCCCCAATGGAAATCCTTGTTAGTTTTGTAGTATTTGGAATAGTACGGTCTGCAAACTAGCTTGGATTTTCCCCCTGGGATTTGGTCCATCCTGTCATGTCAGTCATTGTCCATCATTTTTCTGGTCTCATCTTTTTTCATTGGTACTTTTTCAAACTATGTTTCCCCTACACTTTTACGTAGGCAAGATTGATCATTTGATCCATCCCCGGGGCTTTTGTCCATCCAATCTTTTCCATCCATCATTCATCTCCATCGTCCTCTTTCTGCTTTTATCCATGGTCTTTTATTGAACTACAAGGGCTCTGTGCTTTCACATAGGAAAGGATAATCTTTGATGAACCCCCAAGCCCCTAGGTCTTTAGGGTGTGTCAGTCTTGTGTCTTTTCCCTCGTTTATTGTGTCGTGTTGTCGAGTATGTCTCTATCTAGTTGGTTCTTCACAAATGAGATCCACTAGTATCATGAGATTCAATCAGTTTCAAGTATCCTGCATCATGTCGATCTCTTAATTTAGTTTCCATATTCGGTCTTAACAAGATGCATCCTTCCTCATTAGACCACATCAATCCCATCCACATTTTGATCCTGTGGCAAAGGAAATTTGAAATTGATTGCTTTCTTTTGATGCTTTTTGCATTTTGTTTATTATTTGAGCTTCCTATCATATCCTATTAGGGTCACCATGACTCATCATATTATGGTGCACTTTGAATGGTAAACATAGGGGCATATCTTGATCTTTCATTTTTTGTTGTTTGTTTGGTTGTCCCATGTAGTACCCACCAAGATCTCTATGGTATTGTGTTACGTTGGGGCATCCTTTGTGCTTGTGGTTATCCCAATGCCTGGCCTGGCCAAAGTCATTGTGACTTTGGGGTGTCGAGATAGCCTCCTTGTCTATTGTGTTTGTTTCATGCATTAGAAACTAATTTTCCTTGGTTCCTCATAGCTTGGCGCATTGTGTTTTGTGCCATAGAAAAAATCAGTACTCCAAAAATGGAAAATAGCATTAGGATTGCATTTCATTTTCCATTTCGCTGCATTGCATTTATCCTCCATCCATCTTGTTCTTAACCTATGACCTGTGATTTTGGTTGTGCAAACATTCATCCCTTGTCTCCTTTCTTCTCAGGATGCCTACGGTTCTTGACAGGTGCAGTTCATACCCATCATTCCTTAATTTTATAATGATTACAGGGAAAGTACTTGCCAATAAGCAAAGACAAGTATGATACACAAATAAAGTCGGCCTACCATCAGCTGACATCACTATGAAAGCCCTTATTTACACTCATTCATGCGTTCATTTCATTTAGATATTAATGTTTGTAAGGAATTTAATCGCATCTCATCAAGAATTGTAGGTTCATTGTGTTGCATTTCATCCCATGTGCATTGTCATATCATATTCATTTAAGTTGTTTAGATTAATCTTAATTGGTTATTCTAAGAATCTTATGTTCATTTTATTATCAATTCATTGCATTAACATTTTCATATTAGTCTATCTCATTCATACATTACATACATCACCACCTACATCACAAATTGTTAGGCTCGTGCCCATAGCATATGACATCATAAATCATTCATCACATCCGGTATCATAGGTGTTAGGAATTGTATATAGCTCATCCATGACATCAACATAAGCATAAATATAAATCA
Organism: Sequoia sempervirens; assembly: GCA_007258455.2. Lineage (NCBI taxonomy): Eukaryota > Viridiplantae > Streptophyta > Pinopsida > Cupressales > Cupressaceae > Sequoia > Sequoia sempervirens. Next base: position 145,753 of record VDFB02276161.1, on the reverse strand, counting down.
TCATTAACATATGCATATATCACATTATCATCATAATCATCCATAATAAAATCATATACATACACATGTGCATAGATAAAACATTCATCACATAAGCACAACATAGTGTCAATAAGGGTTGTCTCATATCATATAAATCTCAAAATATAATGTCCATCACATGGTCCATAATAAAGTCCATCATATCATCAAAATAAATGTCCATCATATACATCAATAATCATCGAATAAAATACAAGTACAACACTTTGAATCAAATGTGATCTATGTCCTTCTATACAACACATCCACCCTACACCTATCAAAAATCTATATCATGTCCTCTATCCTCTATCCTCTCTACCTAGAGCTACCCTCATCTGACCTCTGTGGTGAGTCTGGCATTGGCCCTCTACGTGGGGGAGTCTCTCGATAGTCGCTATATCCTCATGTGTGTGTCCCTAGTGATTGTGATGGTGTTGGCATCTATGGCACCCCTCTGACATAGGGAGCTACACATCGTGAAGCATTTGGGCCCTCTTTAAAATAAGCCCCCATATTATAGCTAGAATCCCTCATGTACTCATCCTTCTCCATTGCCTGTATCCTGACCACATCTCTCTCCATCCTATACCTATCTCGTGACCCATTTAGTTATCTCCTCTCCTGCTCCCAGGCATCCTATGCTAGCATCAACTGGTCTATCTGCACCTGCATCTATGCAATTTGATCTACCGTTGTGGCTCTCTCACCCTGCAGAGCTTGTACCTATGCCTCTGTTGCATCCCTCTCTCACTGCAATGTATGCATTTGCTCTGTTATCACATCTCTCTCGTCCTATAGGGCATGTACTTGTTCCTCTACTATACTCCTCTCATCTTGCAAGGTTTTCATTTGTGTCATCATTGCCTCTACTCTCTCAAGCACTAACCCCACATCCCTGGCTATCTTCTCTACAAACTTTGCTCTATCTCGAAGCTCATCTCACTCCCTCCTCAGATCAATCCTCTCCCACTACAGCTCTGCTAGTTGTCTGACCAGGTCCTCGCTCTCCCTCTTGGAATCATGTACCTGTATGGAAACCTGATCTACTAACTCTCCATAGTACCTTTGTCGCTTTGCCTCCAGTCTGGTTACCTATGCCTGCAATCTAGTCACCTCTACCTATAGTCTCTCCCTATCTACCTCTAACTCCCTAAGTCTATGCTCTACGATCTGCAACCTTGCTAGAGCCCCTACCAATAGTATGACTGGATCCTCTGGTGGTGGAGGTACATAGGGTACTATCACTAGTGGATGTACCTCTAGGGAATCCACCTCCATCACCTCTTCCTATCCTCTCCTCTATTGGTCATCTCTCTCCTCCTCTACTGCAGCTTCTCTATCTCCACCCTACCTCTATCAGCATCCTCTCTTCCTCACTCTCCTTTGTCTGACTAACCTCATCTCATCCTCTGAATCATAGCCGAGTGCCCCTATGATTGGGTGCACCATCATAATCCATGGTGGTTGGTGATGTTCCCACCATGTGGAGTATCTCACTGTTGTCCCTGCATCTCCTATCCCTCCTCGTGCTATATATGACACTTGTTGTAGATCCTCCCATAGCTATCTAGTGAACTCTGTTGTGATCAGATCACCCCATAATCGCTCTCGGGTGATCCATCTAAATCTCTGTGGTCCTGGGGGAATATCCTATTGTACCTCAAACTGTCTCATCACTCTTTCTGCCCTATGAAGCTCCACAATGTGTGGATCTCTCCCAACCAAGTAGGATACTATGAAGAAGTACCCTTTGTGCCTCCTCTCATCTCGCCTCCAATCTATAAACCGTCACTACTGGTATGGTCTTCGTACTATTTTGTCCTCCTACAAGTCATCTAGTCTCCTCCTCCATGCTCTAGGTCACTGACATCCAAGTAATGTAGTCGCCAGTCGTACTCAGTCCCATAATAGTATGACACCGATAGTGTCTAACCCTGTATACCTGCTATTAGGACCCTTGGTCTAGCCATGCTAATGTGCTCCTAGGCCCATACCTGGAGTAGTGTCACGTGTGTGACATTTTGTGCCCTCCTGTAACATACCACATACATATCCCTATATAACTATGCTAGTATGCATGCACCCCATGTGAACCCCCCCTCCATCCTCTCCACGATGTGTTTGACAACCTCAATAACCTTGAGGTTGCAAAATCTCCCGCTCCTGTCTGGTATCAAGATACCATTGATCAACCCATAGAGGTATAGTGGCAACGTTGGCACTCCCAGTCCCATACATCCATCCAAGTCCAACTCTGCCCCCTAGATAGGTAGATCTGCTCAAGTGAAGATGGCTCGCAGGATCCTATCTCGTTCTCATCCCTCGCTCTGATTCCAACTAACTAGATGTCCTGTGATTTGTAATCACAGTATCCTCCAAACATCCTCTAAGGTCATAGTCATCTGCCCCATCGGGAGATGAAAATTTGATGTGTCAGAGCTCCATCGCTCTATCAGCGTTGTCGGTATTGCTCTGTGTTCCCTAATGTTGGGATATCCCAACATATGTAGTATCCCACCTGTGCTAAGGCTGCATGGTCCTGTGCATCCATCCTCTCAATGGTCACCTCTAGAACTAATGAATTCCTTTTTCTCGTCTGCAATGTATTAAATGCCTCATTCACACCAAGCACATGTCAGTCGTTTTCATCCAATCTCTTTCCTTTCCCTCTCATCTCTCTCTTTTTCCACTATTTCTTCCATCGCCCCGGGCTTTCTTATCGAGTTTCCCCTTTCGCCCATTTTGTCTCGCTTTCATCCTTTTTGGGTGAATTTCCCCCTTTTGGTCAACCCTCATCCTTGACGGGAAAATTCACTCGTCTCACAAGCAACTTTTCCCATCCCCTGTGTCATTTCCCTTTACAGGTGAATTCACCCATCTCGCAAGCGACTTCTCCTGTTCCCTGTGTCATTTCCCTTGACGGGTGAATTCACCTATCTCATAGGCGACTTTGCCCATCCCCCAGCCCTTTCCCTCAACAGGCGAATTCTCCCATCTCTTGAGAAAAGTCGCCTGTCCCCTAGCCTTTTCCCTCAACAGGAAAATTCGCCCGTCTCCCGGGCGAATCCACCTGTCCCCCATCCTTACCATTGATGGGTAAATTTTCCTGTCTCTTGAGCGAATTCGACTGTCTCCCAAGTGAATTCTCCCGTCAACCTGTCGTCACCTTTGGCAGGCGAGTCTGCCTGTTGTACAAGAAAATTCGCTCGTCCCCGCGTCGTCGTCCTTGACAGGTGAGTTCGCCCGTCTCACAGGAAAATTTTCCCTTCTTTATGCCTAGTTTTCCCTTTTCTCAAGCTTCACCCCCCTCTTTGGGTGAATTCACTCCTCACATGGGAAAATTCACCTCCCTCTAGTCGCTGCCCCAAATGGGTGATATTTCCTAAAAAATGGGCAAAATTTCCATTCCGTTGCCTACCCATTTTTCTAATCTATCCAAACCCCAAGACCCACATTTTAAAATGCTTAAAAATTTACAAAATTTAACTAAAATTCACAAATAAGGGTTTTGGAACTAACTTAGCGAGGTACCGCATGCTCATGGTAGAACTGGTGTATCTCATCATCTCGATGGATGATTGCATCATCTACGAAACCCTCATCCCTGTTGTCGTACTCATCATCCATCCTCGTCACCCTCTTCCTCTTCTTTCTCTCACTCAACTTCCAAGTGTGCAAATGGTGAATAGTAATTTCTAAAATTACTATATATAGCATTTCCCTCTCTTTTTAACTTTTTAAGTTTTGGGTATTTTTACCCTTATTTAAACCTCTTTTTAATTAATTAATCCCCTTTCTTCTGCGGGCCGCCATTTGCACACCGTGTATCTATTTTCCTCCATTCAAAAGCTAATATTCATGGTTTTTCAAGCTCTATCGCGTGGTACCCTCTGTTTCTTCATATCAAGAAGTCACCTGGGGCCCTATTTTCTTCCCCATCCACCCTCTTAGGTGGGCATACTCTACCATTTTCCTTTGTTCCTCCGTCTAGTTTGTTTCCTTGCAAGACCAAGGCATCTTTCTTCATTTTCCACCATCTGGACAGCTTACGCAACTTTTCCCACATCGGGGCATCACCTTTCTAGTCATTTCCTATATTGAGTCATCTGCATTTTATTTTTCTTTGAAACACTATTATTCTAACAGTATTTTGAAGAGGGGCAAAATGTAGACATCTGAATTTGACCACTACTGTATGGTCAAATGCATCCCCTCTATTTGTCTATCCCACATCCCCCATCGACATTAACTAAATGATTTATTTAAGTAATATTTCCTCTTTTCCTAAGGTTCCTAAGGTATTTAATTAAATAATTAAATAATTTACCTTTTGTCCCCTTCCTCTCTAAATTAAATAAATGGTTTAATTTATTTAATTTAGTCATTTGGCCTTTTGAATTTAAATCAATCTTAAATTCACCTTTTTATCTCTCCTTGTCCCATCCTCAATAATCCCTCTTTAATCTGGATTAATTTAATCAATCCGTGATTAGGATGTGCACACCCTTAATTAGAATTAATGTCACATCCTCCATAACTTGCAACTTGATCTAATCCTTCATTATTCAGTCTAACCACATGTTTGCACAACCTTAATTGCATGATTAGGTCAACCTAATCCTTATGTCATTTATGGCATACCCCCAAGTCAACTATCATTAATGATTTCTCCATTTGGACAAGGCAGCCCATTCCCTCATGTGAATTAAAAATTCACATTTATTCTTCCCATGCATTTTAGGAATTTTAAATTCCTCTCCTCTTCCCCATGAGGATATTTGAGGAATTTTTAATTCCTCATGTGTCACATCTCCCACATGGGGACAAGGACCTCCTTTATGAGGAGATCTTGTCTCAATACCAAGGTACTTTAAAGTACCTCCACATCACCTTCCCCCTTGACACCTCATTGGCACATGGTAGGATGTGAAGGCTTGTGAGTCCTTAACTCACCCTATCCCTTGATTTTGTTCATGTTGGCTAAATCCTAGCCCTCCTTTCCTTAGGGGAATTTCCCCTAAAATTAGAGGATTTTTCCCTCATTTTGAACAATACTCATTCAATCCATCAAGCAATCAAGCCTTCTAGCATTCACAAGGACACTCCATTGCTGCAACTTTCGAGCTCATTTGCATCAATATCTTGCATCAACACACATACCCACTTACACCATTGCATTCCTCATCTTGTCCACATCATTTTGCATTCACTTGCATGTTATTTTCCATTTGAAGGAGCACACAAATGATCTAATCAATAGGGCCAACCAACCAATCAACTTGTACAACGTAACTCACTATCTTTGCTTTGTTTTGTTCAAGTTTAACTCGGCTAATCATTGAGGTGTTCTTGTGTATTTCCTTGCTTGCATTTTGTTTAGTTTTGCACTTTAGACTAAGAGATTTAACATTGCATACACTTATATTCCAAGTGAATCATTTTCAACTATGTTTAATCTTTATCTATATTTGAAGCAACACTAAATCTAGGAATGAAAATTTTAGTTGATTAGATTTAGATTTTTTTTCATAGTTTAGGATTTTCTTGTGAAAGATTGTCCTATTCAATTAAATTTTATTTGTTGATTTAAAAATTGTTAAGAGTAGAAAGTTTAGATTTTATTTAATTTATGTGCATTACTTCTTTTTATTACATTTAAGAGTTCTTTGTTTATCTATTTTCCATTGCTTCTCTAGAAGAAAGCATAAAATAAATTGCAAAATTAAACATATGAGGTTTTAGTTTTCCCAATAAACTTTCCCCATAGAGTGTTTCTTGAGAACCTTGTGAGGAATTAGATATAATCTCTAAGAGATCATTGGGAAATTATCAATGGACCTAGCTACTTTTTGTAGGAATTTATGGTGAACTCCTCAACACCCTAGGATCACCTACAAGACAACAATAACTTCCACAAGAGAGAAATGGAATAAATATCATGCTATGATTATGGATGCAAGATTGCCAGATTTAATATATGACAATGTACATATGATTTCTTGCTTATATAGGAAAAATGTGAGGATTAGAAAATATCTAGACATGTGTCTTAATCTTGTATAATGAGATAACTACCTCCACAAATATTAAATTACTTAGGAGACAAGCATTAAATACCAAAAGATAAGATAAGATCTAGTGACGACTAACACTATCTAGAAAGATTCCATCCTAGGACCTAAGTGGACTTAACATGTAAATAGGAACTAGATAGGTAAAACACCTATTTACACCAACACCCCCCCTTAAGTACAACTTAGGGAGTACTATTATGCAAAGATGCAAGGATAGGTCCCATCTACAAGGCCATGTTAGGTACCCATGTACATATTATTATCATAGTTTTGACCCCTCCTAAGATCATGTATATTTACACAAATATGCCTTATTTTAAAGTTTTGGTTTATTCATTTATTTTTGAAACCTTATCGGATTTCGCCTTGGTTGTCGCAACCTTTTTTTATCTCATCACCTTTACAATTAATTCCACTAGTGTTTTTTGTTGACTTACTCAAGGGTTTTCACAATTGTGTCGACACCCGAAGTGGTTCTAACAACCAAACCAAACACCGATGACAAAGAAGAAGGATTGAGTCTTTGGCCAAGTTTTTAAAGTTTCAAAATTCTAGATAGGTTTCAAAACCTTTGTCGAAATCCAACAAGGTTTCAAAAACCTTCCTTTTGTTTGATGGTATATTGTTCTCGACTTCAAAAATTAAGAGTTGGTTCTCAAAAGGTGATATTGTGATGTTCTTAAGCAAGTAAATTCTAGAATGGGCATTTTAGAACTTTACAAAGGTTTTGAAACCTTTATCGGCCTTTGACAGCGTTGTTGAAACTATGACTATTATTGAAATTATTCACATTGGTAAAGGTTGAGTTGTTTGAAGAATGTTTTAGTGAAGACTTTGTGCTACAAGAAAGGTTTTGAAACCTTTGTTGGCCTCCGATAGGGTTGTCAAAATTGATCAATTCCTCGAAAATCAATCACAACTATTCTCTTCTAAATTTTCAAAATGTTAAAACTTGGCACAAGATGGGAAAGCTTGCACATGGCAATTATTAAAAGCAACACTAATGACTACCTACCACCTTTAGACATTGATTATAGGAATTTATATAGGAATTAAACTACGTAAAGAGCTCATTTCAAAATGTATTTGGAGACGAATTTCATGAGAGACAAAAGGGAAAAATTACAGAGTGTGGGTAACGACTTTCACAACTTCTGAGCATAATTCAAAGGTATAGTGTTTTTGTGCTTAAGCTTCAATTTTATTAGCAAAAAATCTAGAACTCCGGTAAAAATTAAAATAATTTGATACTATTTGGGCAACCAGTATAAGTAAATTTAGCTATTTCTAGGCACGTATTGTCTCTATACTCATTGGGATTCTATTCACCATGAAGTTTAAGTATTTGGGCTATGAATATTTGTCGGGTTTATCAAGTATAATGTCAGAAATTGGAGATACCAAATTAGGGCATATTAACCTAGATGAATTTTGGGAGAGAATTGGGAAAGAGGATAAGCCTTCAGTTACCCAATGTTTGATCAAAAGAAGATTGCTATAATTTGTAGCTTTCCTGTAGTAGTGTAGTTTACTGACTTGGTGTTGGAATGCATTAATCATTATGACCCTTAGGCTAGAGAAATCAAAATGAATGTCAACAAATTGGTAGTAAAGATTAATAGAGACACTTTCACTTCATGCCTAAAACTACTAGAGAGAGAAGCATAAGTGGATTTTGATTTCACTTCTTCCTATCATCTTTTTCAAGAAAAGAAAGGGCAATACAAGAATGCCATTGCCAATGAGTGGTTTGTTAAACCTAAAAAGGGAAAATCATAATTTCCCAAGCTACACATAACCCATTTTGTAAATGAAATTTTTGACATAATTGTGCTTCTACATAGGTTGAGGGGTAATGAAAGAGCCCATGATTTTGAAGATTGGATGTACTTCTTCATTCAAATATTCATTCATGGAGAACAATATTTGGATTGGGATCAACTCATATGTGACCAAATGCATTCACTTATCATTCACTTCCCACTTAATAGGTTTTTATACATGTCCTCTTACTTGTTGTAGGCTATTTCCTGCACAAGACCATGGCCAGATTTGAGACCAATTGAAGTTCAATATCAAGACGTTCAGATCTATGAGTATTATGATAAGCTCTAGTTAGAGAAGATCTTCAAGCATTTAAGAAGGGTGAACAATGCATCCACCATGGGGATGGTAAGGGAAATTAAAGGAGACATAGGTCAAAGGATATCTCCCAAGACTACACAACTGATTAATACCTATGGCAGTCATTTCATCCAATTCCAAAGGTTTACTTACATTAGGGTTGGAAGCTTCGTTGGAATTCCTTATACTACCCAAGTATGCATAAGAAAAAATTGTCTTGATTGAAGCATGCAGTCAAATTGTAGAAGTGAACAAAAGGTGTCAAGAGAGGAAAAAGGTAGGTGTGCAATTTCCTATTGGTCTTGGTCACTACTCTTGGAATTCCATGTTTGATGCCCTAAACATTGAAAGGGATTTAGCCAAATATACAAAGTAGTTTTATGAAAGAAGGTTCCCTTTTGATAGCAAGAACTTTGTTAAAGATAACTTGCAATTAGGCCCTGGATTCCATCATATTCCACACCTATAAGACTATTGGTTAGATTGTGTTGATGAATACAAAGTACATGGGAGAATTTGGATGAGGCTAACTTTGAGGTAAATAGTAACATTCAGATTAGATTAGGATATCCAAGGTCTAGATGATGATGAATATGATATGTTGGATCCTATATTTTTCAATCACATACAAACTCATCCAATCATTTGTATATATTGGAGTATTAAATAAATTTATACAATTGAGGCCAAGGCTAAAGTGGTGCTTAGGAGAACTAAGGATTAGGTGGAAATAAATACTGCAGAGAAACAAAATGCCTCTCCCTTTAAGTCTCAAGACAATCAACATTAGGGAGAGAGCAGCTAGATACCTTCATCCTCTGATATACAATCATCATATGCTCAACAAATGACATTAGGGGGATAGGGAGAAGGTGATGAAGAACCTCCATAGAAATGGTTTCTAGAAAAAAACTATAGAGAAGAGGCCTTATATCAAACACATAAATACAAGGAGAAAAAAGTAGTGGATAAAGAAGAAATAGTTAATGCATCCTCTTCCCCTTCACAAGTGCTCCTTCTTCCCCCAAGTCTTCTCCTCATAGGAAACCACAAACTTATCCTAGGGTAATTCCTACTTCACCCTCTTCTCCTAAAATAAGAAATTTTGACACCCCTCCTCTTAGGAGAGTTTTACAATTCACTTACCCTAGTTCTAGATCTATAGCTACACCTACTTTCACCTCATGGTTGGAGCAAATATTTTCCAAGAAGGTAAAAATAATCCATCTTAGTATCCTTGATAAATATCTTGTTGGCCAATTAATTTAGAGAACTCCAAAGCCTAAGAAAATAAATACTACATCTCGGTTGTTGGAAGATGGTAGTACTGGAAATATGTATGTGGAAGTATCTCATCTCTTGGTGAAAAAGGAAGTAGGGCAAGCGACTGTTAGTGACTTCAACATCACTAGAGTTAATCTAAGGCATTCAACCAAGGATGGAGATGTGCACAATTTCCAAGTGACAAGATCTAGGTTGGTGGAAAGAATGGCCAAAGAAAAACAAAGCAAGGATGAATTGGAACATCAGGTGAAATTTCTAACTAATTTCTTAAATTTTTATTATATTTTTCTTCCCAATTGTTGGTGAACAAATTGGCACCTTAATATTTTATCTTACAAACTTGACTCTTTTCCCAAAAAGATGCAATCAATTTCCAACAGTTGAGATAATAGTTTCTATGGGAAATGATTAATCTTTGAATTTTATAGAGGTGCAACTCCCTCTCTTATTTTCAATAAAATCTTGAAAACTATAAATTTAAGTATCAATATGCTTTAACCTGAAAGTAGAAAAGGCATATAAACACAATACTTGAAAGCTTTCTAATATTAGATGTGATGAAATAGAAGCAATCACAACTACTAGTGCAAAGACAAATGAATATAGCATAACATATAAATGAGAATGGTTCAACTCAATATAACTCAAGCAAGAATCCAATCATTAAGATGACATAGTCATGCATTCACACATAGATGATATAACTGAGAGAGAACAATTTAAACACAAAAATTTAAAATGTTTGATTCATCTAATGATAAACTAAATGCATACAAATGCATAGACACTTTCAATCATGTATGATATATTGAAATTGAAAGTATCTCAGTCCAAAAAAGTTAAGAGAGAGAGTTTGGTTCGTCTTAATTACATATATAACAAGCAGATACATAACTGCTTCTTTATAAAAAATAACTATCCAATGATTAAAAGACACTCTTTTCAACTAACATAAAGTTTAATAAAGCAATTGTAAGGTCATTGGGACGACGCTTCATTTTCTATCCTATCAGATGACTGTATGGTTGATGTGGCATTTTTCACCCAAAAAGTATGGAAAGCCTTCATGACTATCAGCATCTCCTCGTGTTGGGGAATGATGACATTCTTGGCCCTAAGATTTTAAAGAGCTTTGCTTTCCTTTCCTACTTCAATATTTCCTTCATAGGTAGTTGTAAGTGTAGCAAACTACAAGAGGATCAAATCAATACCGCTGAATTTTCTCATGCTTTCAACATCAAATGGCCATTTATCACAGATAGGTCATCAATCGTCTTCTTGAAGATCCCTTTCAATATTTCTTCATCTTCATCCTAACTACTGCTTTCCCTTCTAAGCTATAGGCCAATCTTCAAGAAATTTTGTTGAATTTCATCCCTGATCGCATTGCATTTTGTCAATACTTTATTAATTTCTTGCATACTTTGTGTGACCACAAAGAGTTTCCATTCAATACTCTTCTTCCACATGAGACATCAATTTTCTACAATATTTGGGATAATCTTTTCATTAACTAACTTTGCAAGTCCTAATTCCAACATCCCCATAAGATCACCAAGGGTACTTGACCAAACTTCCTCTTCTTTTTTGGCTAAGTATGTCTTTTTCTACTTTGGCCTTCAAGGAATCCATATCCCTGAACACCTTCTTCATGCCAGTAATGAACAAGTTCCCTTTGTTCAAAATGTTAGTGGACCACTCTTCTATAGCTTTACCGAAAGCTTTATAATTTTGCATTTTATTTACAATCTCCTTTCCAGCTAATGATGAAGGATCAAAAACAACTTCTACTTGAGAAATTAGTTATAGAGCAATGTCAAATACAGACTTCAAACATTCAATTAGAACTTTGATTTGACCTTTTAACTCATCTTTGCTCATTTTATCCTTGGCTATTCGCTCTACCAATCTAGTTGTCCTTATCTGGAAATTATGTACATCTCCATCTCTTGTAGAAGGCCCTAAGTTAACTCTAGTGACATTAAAATCAGTGGCAGTGGCCTGAACTACTTTTTTCATAGAAGGGTGAGCTACTTCTCCACATATTTTTCTAATAATATCATCTTACAAAATCCTAGATGTGGTCTTTAACCATTTGGTCTTAGGAGTTCTCTAGATCAACTAACCTACAAAGTCTCTCTCTAGAAGATTCTCTTGAACAATCTTCCTTTTCTTTGATAATGTCTACTCAAGCCGAGAGGATGTGGTAGGTGCAGCAACTGATTGGAGTTAGAGGAGGAAAATAACATTCTCCTCAAGGGAGGAATAAAAAATTTCTCTTAATCTAGAGAGGAGGGAGGATTAGGACCTACCCTAGGAGAAATATGTGTATGTCAACTAGGGGAAGATTCAAGAGAAGAAGATGAAGTTATTTCCTGAGATGGGGAAGTAGAGATATTGATTGTTTTCTAACCTTATTCAACTACTTCCTTATCTTTGTCCTATTGAGGAGGTTTAGGGGCATCTTCTCCACAAGTTTTCTCTAGTAAATTCTTCTTCAAAGGCTCGTCATCCCTACCATCTTGTTCACCTAATGGTACTTGTTGTAGGAAGTAGTCTATGCTCTCGAAGCTACAAGTGGTTGGCTACTTTCTCTTTGTGGTTGGGTATTGTGTGACCTAGTTGGAGGAATTTTCTTTTCTACATTCTTCCTAGCAAACCACTCCTAAATTCTCCTTAATACAACTGTAGTTTTAGCCTCAATGGTCTCAATTTATTTGATGATCTAGTCCATACACATAATTGGTTGTACCTAGATGTGTTTAATAAAGATAGGGTCCACTAGATCAAACTCTTCATCTTCAATGCCTTGGATATCCCAATGTAAATTAAATACCCTTATCTATCTTAAATTCAACCTCATCCAACTTCTCTTTCTTACCTCATATTCATCAACACAGGCAACCCAATAATCCTCTAGGCCAGGTATATGATGGAATCTAGGACCTAGTTGCAAATTTCTCTTCACAAAATCTTTACTATCAAAAGGAAATCTCCCATCATAGAATTATAAATTATATTTGACAAGGTCCCTTTCAATATTAAATGCATCAAACATAGAATTACAAGAAAAATAGCCAAGCCCGATAGGGAATTGTGCCAACCTTCTTTCTCTCTTGGCACTGTTTATTCACCTTTGCCACCTTCCCGCAAACTTCTATCAGGAAAAACTTATCTTTTGCATACCTAGGGAGCTTAATCCTCCAATCCTAATGTATGAGAACCTTTGGAACTGTATGAAGTGGTTGCCATAAATGTTAATTAACTGTATGGCTTTGGGATTGATTCTTAAACCAATGTCCCCTTGTATCTCTTGGACCATCCTCATGGTGAAGGTGTAATTTATTCTCCTATGGTGATGATAGCTTTTCCCAAAATGTAGCTTATCATAATAATCAAAATTTGGAACATCTTGATGTTGATTTACACTTGGCCTCAACCTAGGCCACAATCTAGTATTAGCAATGGCATAAATTAAGTATGAGGACATATAAAAGAATTTGTTGATTAGAAAGTGGATCATCATATGGCGTATTTTATCACTAATGAGTCATGCCCAATCCAAGAACTTCACACCTTCAAGAATAATCTATACAAAAAATACATCCGCTCCTCAAATTCACGAGCCCTCTCGTTACCCCTTAATCTATGTAACAACACAATTATGTCAAAAAAATTGGTCACAAAGTGATTTATGTGCATATTTTTGGGCAACTAATATTTTCCCTTCTTAGGTGTGGCTAAAAACTCCTTGGAAATCACATTCTAGTACCAGACCTTCTTCTCTGAAAAAATGTAGTATGAAGTAGTAAAATCAAAATTTGAGTATGCTTCTCTACTTGGGCTCTTAAGATAGGAGGAGAATGTATCCCTTTGTATCTTAACTACCAATCGGTTATCACTTGTTCTTATCTCTTGTGTTTGGGGATTATAATGATTAATACACTCCATTATTAAGTCTGGAAACTAGATGGCCATTGGGAATGCGACAACTTGTAACAACCCACTCAATTAATTTATGGGTAATGGGTGGCGGGTTATCCTTCCCAATTGTGTCCCAAAACTCATCCAAACTTGCATGCCCTAATTCGGTATCCCCTATATCTAGCATTTTTCTTGTTAAGCCAGAGACATACTCATAACCCCAATATATATTTTTCATGGCAACAAAAACCCTAGGGTATACACTCAATTTGTAGTGCAAAACAAAATTATTCCAGTGAATTTCTACCACAAGGTATAATTGTATTATCCTTAAGAAAATTATAGCTCAACCAAGAGGAAACAGTACATTCAAATGTGCTTAGAGCTCCAAGAATTACCAACTGCGCAACTTCGCTTCTTCTGTTCCACTCTGATTTTTCCTCCAATTGCTACTAGAATGTGCCTTCCAAAAAGATCAAGTCACTTAAAAGCGCCTGATATTAATGTTGGAGTGGATGGGTAGTTAACATTCCCTTACTAATGTTGGCATGTGTAATCTTTCACATCTCTTCTTTCACTTCTGACTACTTTTTAAATATTTGAAAAGAAATGGCTAGGGGAAACTTTATCAGTGAAATGAGGGGTTTTGACAACCTAGTTGGAGGCCGACAGAAGTTTCGAAATTGCTATAAAAAAATTTGGAAATGGCATGTCTTCAACAAAATATTCATTGCACTGCTCTTTTGGACAAAATATTTCAAAACTAGCTCACCTTCAAAAGAGAACATAGTTTTGACAACCTTGTTGGAAATTGACAGAGGTTTCAAAACTTCCATAGAACTTTGCAATGATTTTAACTTTCATTTCATCAAGATTTACAAAATTTGTGACAAGTGCTTCGGGCCTTGACGTAGTTCTAAAAACTCTATGAAAGACCAACTTTAAAAGGTGGAACTAGACTTAAAATTTAAAGTGTTAGGCATGAAAGAGGTTGTGACAACCTAAGCATGGCTCAACAAGGTTTAGAAAACTGATAAGAAAATCGATAACTTTAACTTAGGTAAAATTTGGATGGGTGAACGCAGTTTTTAGGGAGGGGTCAAAAACTATGGTAGAAATTTTCTATGACTAGGGACAAGGACTATGAAGGATGAAGGAAGGAATCCAAAAACTAATACAATAGGATAGTGTGTTATATTCATAGGGTAGTAGATTCAATATCCATAGGACAAATACATAAGATAGACCAAGGGCTCTCAAAACAACCAGAGAAATGAAGCACATCAAAATGAGATAAAAACTCCTAGACTAAAATATTTACAAGGTGACTTGCATGGGTACTCACATCTGGTACAGCTTGAGATCTTTCCCATTATAAGGAATCGACAATGGATTGTCATCAAGGTAATACAAGTTGAAGTTTTTTGGTTCGCATTCATGAGTCGCCTTAAATGGACCCTTCTAGAGTGAGTTGAACTTCTTGTTTGCACCCTTGTATTCCCTTATCCTATCCCACAATAATACCATATATCCAATCATGAATCTTTTGGGCCTATATTTCCTATGAAGGATCTTCTTAACCTTGGCTTGATGCATTGTGATCTTGTCAACCATATCATACCTTTTCTCTTCAATCTTGGACATATGCATAATTCTTTTTTCCAAAGAATCTTGAAATTCTTGGTCTTCTATCACAATCTATAATTTGTAGGAAAATAAATCCAGTGGTAAAGGTAAAGCACTGCCAATGTCGTACACTAACTCAAAAGGAGGCATACCAATGGCATTTTTAGGGGTACCCTATCTACCCATAGTGCTTCAAAAATATTCTTATGTCAATTATTCTTATTCTCATCCCCCAATTTCTTCATGATGTTAATTAAATTCTTATTGTTGGATTCAACTTGCTCATTCCCCTAGGGATAATAATCTACTGAGTGAGACAAGGAGATCCCATGTTCATAATTTAAAAGAGGGATATCTCACTAGATGATAAATTGGTAGCATTGTCAGTGACTAAATTTTTGGGTACTTTGAATCTCACCAAAATTTTCTCTTTAGTAAAATCACAAACTACCTCTAAGGTTGTGCATTTTTACAGGGATGGATTCTACCCATTTAGTGAAGTATTTAGTAGTAGTGAGAATGTAAGTATACCTAACACTAGAATGAGGACTTATAAGTCCTACAAAATCCAACCCCCATTGCTAGAAAGGTTTGTCTATCACCATCGGTCTTAAGGGTAACGCTGCCAACCAAGGCCTTCCAGCAAACTACTTGCACTTCTCACAATTCACCACCCAATAATATGCATCTTTGAACATCCCAGGCTAGTAATAACAATGTCTTAGAATGTTAAAGGTGGTCATAGAGGAATAAAAATGTTCTCTGCAAGCTTCATTGTGAAAAGTTTCCAACAACCTCTTATGTTGATCTTTTTCTACACACTTCAGGAACATACCATCCAATCCTCTTTTATACAAGGTATCTTCCCAAATAACATATTTTGTTACCTTTAGTTTAAGATTCCTCTTTTGTTTAGGAGACAAGTGTTGGGACATTCCCCATATGTGAGATAATAGGCAACATTTGAAAACCACTCATCTTGAAGACTAACCAACAATACCATAGGGAGATCTTCTTTTTCATCAGTTTGTTTCTTTTCCATCAGTTTGCATACACCCCTCCCTGTGACCAATTTAGTGGGTTCAATGTTTAAATCATATTCCTTCACTTTTCCTATCCATCCACCTCTTTTGTTGCAACTGATGTCTTGTTGTGTGAGCACACTCTTGATTATAGGGTCAGGCACATAAACAACTGAATGAGAATGTAGTATGTAGAAACAAAATTGTTTAACTACTTTCACTATGACAAAGGAATGTTTCTTAATTTGCTAATAGTTTAACTCATGCTTCTCCAAAGGGACATTCATGAAAGAAATTGGTGCCTGGACACCTCGGTCATTGGTTGGTGGGAGAATGGTAGACATTGTGTGTTTAGAAGCATAGCAATAGATAATGAAATCCTCATTGAAGTCAAGATGCACTAGCACTAGTACATGGGCGATAGCTTCCTTGATGTATTTCAAATATTTCTTTCCAAATTCATTCCACTTGAAACCCTGCTTCTCCTTCATCATATCTACTATATTCTTGGTGATTTCAAAGAAATCGGGCATGAACCTCCTCAAGAAATTGACCTACCCAAAGAAGGACTTGACCCTCATTCTATTAGAGGGTGGTCTTAATATAAATTTTCCTTAACCCTTTCAAGATTAATTCTAATTCCCTCTTTTGGTATAATGTGCCGCAATAACTTACCCCTGATGACCCCAAAGACTGAATTCTTAAGGTTTAAGGAGATATCATGATCCTTACATCTCTACAAAATTCTTTCCAAATCTCTAAAATGATCTTCTCTCCTCTTAGAAAATACTATCAATTCATCTAAATATATAACAATTATTTTGTTCTTGAGGTCACCAAAGGATAGGTCCATAACTCTTTGGAAGGTAGCACCGACATTGATAAGCCCAAAAGGCATGCGACTGTAAGCGAAGGTTCCCCATGGAGTGGTGAACATTGTCTTATGTTGATCTTCTTTTGCAATGTTGATTTGATTATATCCTAAGAAGCCATCAAGTGTAGAAATCATTCTGACCCTGCCACTATTTGGAGAATATGATCCACCATAGGCAATGGATAATTTTCCTTAATAGATGCTTGATTGAGATTCTATAAGTCTACATAGATTCTTATCTCTTTGTTCTTCTTCCAAACTGGGACTATGGTGGAAATCTAGGTTGAGTGATGGATGGGGTATATGATCCTGGCCTTCAACATCTTATCAATATTTTTGTTTGTTTTTGTACAAGGGAACCATACCTTCCCTTAATGGTATGTGATGTTGGAGATTCTCGTCCATAAATTTATTTAGGTCGTTGTAGCACCAAGCAAAGACCTTATACTTGATCAAAAGTGCTATCAACTTCTTTTTCTCTTTAGGTGTACAACACTTCCATATGTATATACCAACTTCAAAGACTCAACACTCCCAATGATCACTGCCTCATATTCCCTTAAACTATTTACAAATTCACTCTTTTTTTTATCACCCTATCATGACGATCTTGTAAATATTCGAAGGACACCAGACCTTTGGGAATCTTGTTTCCTTTTAATTGAACAATACCATCCTCCAAGTCTCACACATCATCTGGGAAAAATTCTATACATTCATCAATGCTACCCTCAAAGAAGGTATGAGGAAATCTTCTAGCATTTTCTAGGAAATCTTGAATCAATTTGTCATTTTCAAACATCTACCAGTAATTAACATTGTCAGGGACACTTGGTTTGTAAATCATCTCAATCCTATATGAGCTATTCTTAAAGTTGAGATGGGGAAATAACAAGTAGATACAACTAATGAGTCAGCTTTAGAGTTCAACTCTCTAGGTATAGCTTCTATGGAGAAAGCATCGAAGGGTAAAAGCACAAACCTGTGTCACACTTTATAAAGGAATCGACCAACAGCAAAAAAAAATCTGAACTTCGACCACATAAAAGTGGTTTTTATGTTTTGAATTTCAAAATGGTGTAAACTAATGAAATGTAGAAATTTTGATGAAGTTTATTTCTATAATTTTTTAAATTTTTTAAAAAAATTGTTTTCATTATGTTTTTATCAATTTAAGGACAGATTTTGGAATGCTGAAAATTTCACAAAAGAGTGACTTCATAGGACATCAAGAAACAAATTGAAAAAAACTTCATTTCTCCCTAATTTTTTTTCTCCAAATGGGTAACTTCAATATCTTGTGCATGGAAAAACAAAATCAAATTTTGATGTATATTTTTCTTGTAATAACGTTTTAAAGTCAAACTTGTCAGAATTTGATAGTTTTCATAGGATGTCAACTATTGTCAATTTTTTTAATCATTTTCAAAAAACAAATTATACCCTTTTGAAGAAGACTCTCTCTTCTTGTGCCCCATATAAGTTTTTTTTTAAATTAATATGTTTTACTATTTTTTTAAATTTCTAATCAACCTCTTTTTTAATTTTAACAACCTATTTGCATTATTTTAAAAATAAAATATATTAAAACTAATCAAAATATTAAAAAAATTATATATTTCAATTCACCACTTGGAGCTCTACAAAAGGGTATTTTTCTTTTTTGCAGAAAATCATTCTGGTTGGAGAAATAGTCTTCCAAAGTTGAATGTTTCAGAAAATTCTAAAAAAAGGTGAGTTGGTTGCCAAGTAGGATGCCAACTAGACATGTTCGGCCGAGTATGTTTCGTTCGAGCATGTTTCGGCCAAAACATACTCGGCCAAAAATTGCTCGATATTTTCAAGCTATAAATACCAAATACGCTCACTATTTTCATGTTTTTGGCCGAACGTATTCGGTCGAGTGGCTTTTGGCTGAAACCTTTTAAGTCAAAAAGGTACCTACCATGTCGATGTTGCGTGGTTTTGACTAAAAGCCACTCGGCCAAATATCTTTGGGTCAAAAATAGTTCGCTCGAAACTATTTATTTGGTCAAAAGTGTGACACACAATTATGCTTTTACCCCAAACTACTCAATACAATCCCATACATTACTCTGGTAGTGCCTCAATCTGTCATTTTTAACTGTGAAAATCTTGTGTACTTGTTTAATTATCAATTTAGCATCACCCAAGACTCTCAACATCTTAATTCCCATTTCTCTCGCTACGGATAGTCCTAACAACAAAGCCTCATAATTTGTGGTGTTGTTAGTGTTTCCAAATTCAAGATTATAAGAGAAAGGAAATATCTCACCTGTAGGAGAAGTTAGAACCACACCTGCCCCTGATCTTGATCTAGAACAACTTCTATCGAACTCCACTATCCACAACTTAGAGGATATATCTAAGCCAAAAATATTGCATATTTATTTGAGTCAGAGAAAAGCATGTAATTCCCAAACTCTAATTCCTCCAATAGGATTTGTGATCTAGGATCTTCTGACTTCAACACCGTGAATTTATCCTTTGGATTAAGATTTGAATGTACTTTCTTATCTCCTATAGGAATAGAGGCATGAGACCAATTTAACTTAATCTTGCCTCCCAAATATTTACAAAAACTCATGCTTAAGAGCATATTGTAACTATCAAGGATGTTTGCCACCAAGATTGTTAATTTAAGCCTCTTGCCAAGATGAGCTGCAAGAGAGACCTGAGCATCTTTAATATGTCCCACCAAAGGAACCTGCTTTGATTCCATGCAGTAGCACTTCCCAAGAAAAAAATTCAAACTCAATCCCAAAGCATGAGCTACCTTCATAGGCATAACATTGTTAGAAGCTCCATAATTAATAATATAATTACTCAACTGGTAACCATTAATGAATAAGATTCATAAAAAGGATTAGGTTTACCCCTAGGGTCACTAGATACAAGATTCTTGTTATCTGATGACAAGCTAGATGAAGGTTCTTCTACATTGATCATTTTCTCATCTAAAGCGACATGGGATTTGGATTTTTTAGACTTTACATATTTCACTAATCTATCCAATTCTTTAGGATTCATCTTTAAGTATCTTGTGAAATTTATACCTTTGAATTCTTACAGAATTCTATTATATCAAAAGAATCCATAGGTTTTTCAACAGATAAAGAATTAGAAGACTTGGAAGTATTCTCTCATGCCTTTTGATGTCCATCAGATGAGTTTTCATTCTTAGATGTGGCATTAGCTTTGCTTAGTAATAACTTGGGAGTATTTTGAGTACCATTTTTATTTGTATTTTGTTGGCTTCGAGTCAAAGTTGCACAAGGAGACTCATCTAGGGTAGTGTAAATATCTCCACCCCTTTCATCACCAAGTTCAAATTCAAAGTATCCAATAGCAAAGTCACCAAACTCATTTGAGGCATCTTCTTCATCAATGACTTCTTCAATGAATTATTTTATTGCAATCATTTACATAAATATGTTCATTTCTAGACAGTCTGCTCCATCATGGTCAGTGGTAAGATGAAAGGTGCACATGTTCTTCTTACCTCCTCCTAGAGGTGCTTCAATTTTTAGCCTCCGCTAAGTAGGAGGGACAGGAAAATTTTTGCTATTTGATGGAAATTTCCCTTTCCTTAGGATGTCTTGGTATGGCTAGGAACCCTTCAAAATTTTCCTTTTTAAGGAAATGATGTCATTGGTGAGCCTTTGGATCATGGGATTAGAAGAAGTGTAGGATTGTGACTTACTAGAGTGCAACTCTCTTTTCCATTTACCCATTGTGATCAGGTCATCTTCTAGTTCAATAGCCATGACGTATGTTGCATCTAAGGTGGCCACTTGTGCTCTCCTTGGGTGGAAACTAATATCTAACATCAATGTCGTCACCAAAGAACAATGAACAACATATGACCAAAAAACATAGTGATCACCATAGCTCCACACAAGATCCAAAATCCAATGTCATGTGAATAAAAACATCTAGGAAGAAGAACAAGACCAAAGAGAGAATGTACAAATCAAAACCTATAGCATGTCCTTCTACACACACCTCTGAATGCTAACCTATGATAAGTATGATACCTCCACCAAAGAGGATAGAACTATCCAAATCTAACCATAAACAAGATGTATGCATCTCAAACCAAAGGAAGATCAAACCAAATCCATTCCTAAACCAAGGAATAAGCCTAATAACATCGCCTAAACATAACATCAATGAACAATCTCATAATGCATAAGGAGATAAACATGCCAACATCCATCAAATGAACCCTCTAGAGCTAACAAACCATAGCTCAAGATCCATATGCATGAGAAGATAAAGCATAAAACTAAATGCATTACTTGAAAGTAACAATGGGAAATACCTCTCAAATGATTAACTGCCGAGTAGAAAAAGAGTGGTGAATGACAACGTTCCTCCAAGATATCCAAGTCATCATGACTCATCTAAGAAAAATCTCCTCATAGGTCCATGTTGAACTCATGTCCAACCAATATGTAGGCTCCTCAAACTTCCAATTGAAACCTCGACAATGAGCAACCGTCTCAACACATGTCTAATCACAAGAAAAATCCTAGCGACACCTATGTCTCCAAGTATCTATGAGTACCTGTAACTAATCAATCAATTCCAAACTAAAAATGCAACCAAGAATCATCATGAAGCTCCCAAGAAAAATATCAATGTACTCAATATCAAGAGAACTAACCAAGATCAAAGTTAAATCCCAAATGCATGTTTGCAAAATCTGGAACTCACCATGACATCATGATCTCACATCTCCTCAAAAGAATATCATATGCTCCAATGAACATTTCATGCACATGTATCATGCCAAAAATCTAATCTAGAATCAAGATTACATCATGACATAATACATAACCATCCTATCAAACAAAGATCACATGTCAAATGACAAGCCATGACACCTCAACCAAAGACTAAAGAATTCATCCATGGCTAGCCAAGATGTCAACATCTCCAAACCACATGAAGATAACCATCTCCTGCCAATGAAACCAAAGATTCCAATGAACCCTCACTATAGATGAAATAGGATCCAAGAGTCCATCCATGACACCAAAAAACACTATAGAAGATCATCCACCACCAAGTGATGAATCCACATCATCACCATAAGCTCCATTGAACTATGATACCAAGCTATCCATGGAAACATGATAACCATAATCTAAATGAAGATCCTCCACAGCCCCAACAAAATGAAAGAACTCAACACCAAGCTCCCAAAGGGAAGATTACAAACCACAATTTCCAAACCAAGAAGATACAACACTACCAAACCATGACTACAAATTCCCACTGAATCATGTAACCAAGTTATCCATGACATCATGATAACAATATCCTCAATGAAGATCAACCATAACCATGATCCTCAAGCCAAGAAGATACACCACCACAAATCAAATTGGAACCAATCCAACACCACCAACAAAGCACCTACATAAACAATCATGTCATGTTGAATTCCCTAAAGCACAAGGAACATCTAGGACACCATGATCACCACCAAATCTAACAACAACTCAATCAAACTGTGTCACACATGTTTGCATCACATAGTCAACTACATAGGTCTCACATCATGATTGCACTTGGTAATACCATCTCTCCTCCTCAACATGACAACCAAACCAACAAAACAAGTGACTAAACCAAGCCACCAATTTGAATATGTAACAACACTGAAGTATCCATGGGCATAGACAACCCATATCCAAGCCATAATGCAACATGTAAGTATAGACCACCTACAACATTACACAACTTGTAGATACAACAATGCAACATAAAAATCCAACAATACACCAATAACCATCTCAAATGAGAGTAATCAAAGATGTACATGTGAGTATACAATGACTCCAATATCAAATCACCAAGATCTAAATAGCCATAAGCTCAAAAAATCACCATAGTCAAAGTAACCCATGAATATCTCATATGGAAATAATAGTAAATAAATCATGCCAAAACATCTCCAAACCTAAACCCCTATGTAGTGCTTTGAAAAAGTTTTCCATCAACTATAAGAAGTCTAAAATTTGACTCCATATGCACAAGTTATGACCTATCCAAGATTGAAGGGAACATCCAACTTACAGCAAGAAAATCTAGAAAAACCACTAATACCACTATGAAGTACACGAAACCATCTTTCCAATGAGTATAAGTTACAAAATAGACACCCTAGGTGAAAGTTTTTCCCCCTAGAAAAAAGTTGCACAATTTGGCTATGTAATGAAAAATTGGAGCCCCCCCCCTCAGTGTCTAGGTGGCGGCACCACTCGTAAAACTCTGGACGCTACACCACTTTGAAATATGGTATAAATTTTTAATTGGGCAGAATTTTAAAAAAAAATCATGTTGGCGAGTTAATTTTTTTTAAGTCGACAACTTTTATTTATGCCTAGTCGGGCCTACCCAATGAGACTGCCCACTGAAGCCAACAACTAGTGGGCGACTAACAAGAAGGGTACCACCAGTGGTAACCTAACAGTACCGCTATTAGCAGTACCACAAGGTACCCTATGTACCAGTTGTGTAGGGGGGTTTGCGGACCCCCCACAGCTTTTTAATTTTTTTTAGGGTTTTCTATAATGTGTAGAAATAAAATAAAATAAAAAATTGACCTACAGACAACCATACGACTGTACGGTCGAGGGGCCATTAGGCAAAAAAATTCATTTTTTCATAGTGGCCAAAATAGGACAAATTTTATGTCAATCTTCATCTCTCAAGCCTCCTAGATCTACTAGTGAGGTATGTTTTTTCTCAAAGGGTCATCTGCAAAATTTCTCCTACAAAACACTCATGATGAACATCCATTAAAAACCCTTTTCAAATAAATATTCATAAACCCATATCTGCAAAAAATAGTCACAAATCTACAACCCCAAAACTCCAAATCTACAAAAAAAAAATGCACAAAACCCTCATATCTTGCAATGTCTTCATTCTTTACATGCAAGCCCCAGATTCAACTATACACTAGATCTACTACAACAAGGGTTATACAAACCACAACCATGGATTTGATACTAAATGAAAGGAAATATGCATCCACCCAAGATAATTTCCACATAACCCAAATAGAGAAACAAACAGGTAATCAGAATCCATATACAAAAGAATAGACAACATACCATCAAATATGGCACAAGATAAACCCTAGGAAAACCCTTAAGAGGGAAAAAACCCAGCCTCCAAAAGCAACCATCACTCATGTATTATTCAACAATAAACATTACAATACATCTTCAAAGTCTTCCATGAACACCTTTGAAACATCAAGCCCTCTACAAGCAATCCATGTGAACAAGCATGTAACCACACATCCCATGCCATGCTTCAACCCTCACAAATGCTAACAAGAGCTAACCTGCCAAGTATCCAACCTTAGACAACTACCCTTGTGTCTTCTTTTATATAAAAAAGCTCACACAATACCATCAAGTGGTATTACATAAAACCATGTGACTAATACCACAAGCTTAAAAAACCATTAACCTCTCATTTAATATTGGTAGTAAGTTTTTCCAATATTAAATATTATTCCCATGTGTAACCCCACATTAAATATTTAAACCAATGTTACATGCAACACATAAACTGGCCCCAAGAATGCTAGACCCATGTGATGCACACATCCCTAGATTGCTTCGGTGCACCACATAACAAATAAATATACATTAGAACATTATGCAAGGTGAACAACACACCTTTTCCTAACATCTCTTGCATATTACATCTAACCATGAAGAGTTTTCATTTGATACTCTTCTTCCATGAGGCATCAGTTGCCTACAATATTTGGGATAATCTTTTCATTGGCATACGGAAAATTCACCACCAGCAATTCATCAACAGAAAATTCACCGCCAACAACTCACCATGGGAAAATTCACTGCCATGACAAATTCACCACCAAGTGAAATTCACCGACAACAATTCACCACCAGCAATTCATCGCGGCAGAAAATTAACTGCATTAATATTTTTATTTTTATTATCATAAATCAAAGTTTTTGAAATATATATTAAAAAATATTAATACAGTTAATTTTCCACAGCGGTGAATTTTACTTGGCAGTGAATTTGTCATGGCGATGAATTTTCCCACGGTGAATTGCTGACAATGAATTTTTCATCGATGAATTGCTGGCGGTGAATTTTCCTAGAGCCTTTTTCATTAACTAACTTCACAAGTTCTAATTCGAACATCCCATTAAGATCACCAAGGGTACTTGACCAGACTGCCTCTTCTTTTTTGGTTGAGGTGATGTCTTTTTCTACTTTGGGCTTCAAAGAAACCATATCCTTGAACACTTTCTTCATGCCAGTAATGAAAAATTTCCCTTTGTTTAAAATGTCAATGGACCACTCTTCTGTAGCTTTACGGAAAGCTTTACAATTCTGCATTTTATTTACAATCTTCTTTCAAGCTAATGATGAAGGATCAAAAACAACTTATTCCTGAGAAATTTGCTACAGAGCAATGCCAAATACAAACTTCAAGCATCAATTAGAACTTTGATTTGACCTTTTAACTCATATTTTCTCTTTTTTTCCTTGGTTTTTCGCTCTACCAATCTAGTTGTCATTATCTAGAAATTATGTACATCTCCATCTCTTGTAGAAGGCCCTAAGTTAACTCTAGTGACATTAAAATCACTAGAAATGGCCTGACCTACTTCTTTTTGCATAGAAGGGTGAGCTAATTCTACACATATGTTTCCAATACTATCATCCTCCAAAATACTAGATGTATTCTTTAACTATTTGGGCTTAGGAGTTATCTAGATCAACTAACCTACAAGATCTCTCTCTAGAATACTCACTTGAACAATCTTCCTTTTCTTTGACAATGTTTGCTCAAGCCAAGAGGAATCGATAGGTGTGAAAACTGATTTGGAGCTAAAGGAGGAAAATAACATTCTCCTCAAGGAGGAGCAACAAATTGATCTTGTTTCGAAGAGGAGGCAGGAGTAGGACCTACCCTAGGAGAAACATGTGTATGTCAACCAGGGGAAGGTTCAAGAGAAGAAGAAGAAGTACTTGCCTGAGATGGGGAAGTAGAGACATTGACTGTTACCTCACCTTATTCAGCTACTTCCTTATCTTTGTCCTATTGAGGAGGTTTAGGGGAATCTTCTATGTAATTTTTCTCTGGTAAATTCTTCTCTAGAGGCTCATCATCCTCGCCATCTTGTCCACCTAATGGTACTTGTGAGGAAGTAGTCTATGCTCCCGAGACTACATGCAATTGGCTACTTTCTCTTTGTAGCTAAGTATTTTGTCACTTGGTTGGAGGCATCTTCTTTTTTGCATTCTTCCTAGCAACCCACTCCTGAGTTCTCCTTAAGACAACTTTAGTTTCAGCCTCAATGGTCTCAATTTCTTTGTTTTTCTAGTCCATTGACACAATTGGTTATACTTGGATATGTTTAATAAAGATAGGGGCCACTAGATCAAACTCATCATCTTCAATGCCTTGGATATCCCAATTTAAATTAAATACCCTTATCCATCTTAAATTCAACCTCATACAGCTTCTCTTTCTTACCTCGTATTCACCAATGCAGTCAGCCCAATAATCCTCTTTGTCAAGTATATGATGGAACCCAAGACCTAGTTGTAGATTTTTCTTCACAAAATCTTTACTATCAAAAGGAAATCTCTCATCATAGAATTGTATACAAATCCCTTTCAATATTAAGCACATCAAACATAGAATTACAAGAAAATAAGCAAGCCCGATAGGGAACTGTATACCAGCCTTCTTTCTCTACTGGCATGGTTTATTCACCTCTGCCACCTACCTATAGACTTTTATCAAGAAAAAATTGTCTTCTACATACCTAGGGTGCTTTAGTGGAGTACCATAAAATCCTCCAATCCTAATATATGAGAACCTTTGGAACTATATGAAGTGGTTTCCATAAGTGTCAATTAATTGTATGGCTTTAGGAGTGATTCTTAAACCAATGTTGGTGCAGGAGCACCTTGCTCTGTAAATGCCTTCAATAGGAAAACTTTCAAAGTTTGAATTTCTAAATGTAAAAACATGTCAAAGGTCATGAAGTGGAAATAAATGATGTATTTAAGGTCACAAATAGGTTAGGAAAAGCAAAATTTGAAAAAAATTGTAAAAGTTGCTAATTTGTAAAAAAACAAAAAAATCAGGAAGTTCAAGAGTCTTTGTGGGAAAGTTGAAGAGATAGGTCGGTAGAAGAAGTTGTAGAGTTAGTTATGGATTGGAAAAATCTTTAAAAAGCTGGAGATGGCAAGAAAATGGTTCATTCTTGTAATCTTGAAGATTTAGAATCAATAAAAGTACCCTATTTTTGTGAAAATTCAGTTTTCTTTTCAATTGTTTAGTAGTTGTATGGTCTGCATAGAATTTTTAGGCCTTGAACCATATTTTTTCTAATATCACAGTATTTTATCCTTCTTTTACATTCCTTTTGTAGAGAATTCTTTGAGTATTTCAGTTGTTAGGACTGATTTTCTATAACTCAGTTGAAAACCTCAATATTGAGGTTTTGAGAGTCAAATAGGAAAATGTTCTCTACTCCACCAAAGTAGGCTTTGTAGAATGGTGGAGTAGAGTGAGATAGGATTATTTATATTTTCTTTGTGTTTTTTTGTGTGGGGGAAGGTGAGATTACAATGTGAGAGTTGTTTTCCTAACAGAAAAATAGTGATTTCTTCATGAAACATGAATGGCCCCATGATAGAAAATGATGTGAAAGCATGCAAACCAGTTGGGAGTGGGTTTAGATAGTTGGTTCAAACCAAAAAAAATGTTTTTGAAGCAATTTCAATCAGGCAGAAGGTTTGGAGAGCATATTTCCTTGAAACCCTCATTCATTAAGCTAGTTTTGAGCAAAAAGCAAGGGTTTGTTGGATCAACATTTTATGGAGCCTTTTTCTTCCTAAAGGTTGTCGAATCTTGAGTTTTGAAACATTAATTAAGACTTTTTCATGTTATTTATTGGTTTGGAGTTGTTTTAAGGTGACCTCCTTTGTAATTTTGGCCTAATTGAGCCTATGATTGAAATGGGACAGTCAATTTTATGTTGATTATTTTCAAAACACCAGCACCTACTGTTGAATTATGTTTAATAAGGCTGAAATGGGTTCCAAAAAATGTATTTATCCTATAGAGATTCAATGTGGATTACAAGATACACCCGATTTAGTGTTTTGGCACTTATAAGCAAATTTAGTTTCCTAGTGCAAGCAATTGAGAAATCTAATAAAATAGTGTTGTAAGAAGGTGTTTTGGCTTTTTTCCTATCAAAATAAAGATAAATAAAGTGTATTAAGTTTTGATAAAATTTTAGAAGCAAGACTTGAAGTTTTGGTGTCTTTGAAGCCTTGTGAATGACAAGTAAATTTGATGGATTTTGGTGAAATGAGTACTAATTTTTTGGTGATTTGTGAAATTGATCTTCTTAGTTTTAGTTTGGATCTGATTTACCTCTGATAGTTGATGGTGTTTGATAGATTCTCTTGCATCAATTAGTATCAGAGCTAGCTGATTCTAATAAGTTGGTTGTTGATTTTTTGTTGGTTGGTTGTAGTTGCTTGATCCATCTAAGCCGCAGAGAAAGTTAGTTGTTTGTGAGTTTGAGGTTGTGTGAAGGTTAAGAAATAACCTAGTTGATGGTTTCCAAAATACTAGGGAGAGAAAATCGGAGACACCTAGGTGAGGCAAGGAAGTTTACTGAGTTGTGTTGTGATGCAATAAGAACCAGATGGATAGTTGATTGTGAATTACTTGAGGTTGCAACTTGAAGAGTACTCCACTAATGGGAGTAGTTGAGAAGATGAAAAGGAAAGTTGGTCAGAGAAGGTCAAGGATGAATTGAGAAAGAAAGAGGAAATTTTGCAAGGACAATCTTGTGTCCTTTTGAGGAAGAAAAGTGATTGAGAACTTGATGACAGAAAAAAGAGAAATAGCAAAAAGACAATGGCAAAGATAAGAGAAGGCAAGAAGAGACAAAGATGAAGACAGATTTGAAGAAAAAGACCAAGGAATATTTGAAGTTGTTTTGTTTTGCAGGTACAAGCAAGGTTGAAGCAATATGTTTCCAAGGGACTTCGAAAATTTTTGTTGGTTGGTTGTATGGTGCAGGAGCACCTTGCTCTATAAATGCCTTCAATAGGAAAAATTTCAAAGTTTGAATTTCCAAATGTAAAAACATGTCAAATGTCATGAAGTGGACATAAATTATGTATTTGAGGTCACAAAAAGGTTAGGAAAAGCAAATTTTGAAAAAAATTGTAAAATTTGCTAATTTGCAAAAAAACAAAAAAATCAGGAAGTTCAAGAGTCTTTGTGGGAAATTTGAAGAGATAGGTCGGTAGAAGAAGTTGTAGAGTTAGTTATGGATTGGAAAAATCTTTAAAAAGCTGGAGATGGCAAGCAAATGGTTCATTCTTGTAATCTTGAAGATTTAGAATCAATAAAAGTACCCTATTTTTGTGAAAATTCAGTTTTCTTTTCAGTTGTTCAGTAGTTGTCGGTCTGCATAGAAGTTTTAGGCCTTGAACCATATTTTTTCTAATATCACAGTATTCTATCCTTCTTTTACATTCCTTTTGTAGAGAATTCTTTGAGTATTTCAGTTGTTAGGACTAATTTTCTATAACTCAGTTGAAAACCTCAATATTGAGGTTTTGAGAGTCAAATAGGAAAATATTCTCTACTCCACCAAAGTAGGCTTTGTAGAATGGTGGAGTAGAGTGAGATAGGATGCTTTATATTGTATTTGTGTTGTTTTGTGTAGGGGAAGGCGAGATTACAACGTGAGAGTTGTTGTCCTGACAAAAAAAAGTGATTTCTTCATGAAAAATGAATGGCCCCATGATAGAAAATGATGTGAAAGCATGCAAACCAGTTGGGAGTGCGTTTAGATACTTGGTTCATACCAAGAAAAAAAAAATTGAAGCAATTTCAATGAGGAAGAAGGTTTGGAGAACATATTTCCTTGAAACCCGCATTCATTAAGCTAGTTTTGAGCAAAAAGCAAGGGTTTGTTGGATCAACATTTTATGGAGCCTTTTTCTTCCTAAAGGTTGTTGAATCTTGAGTTTTGAAACATTAATTAAGACTATTTCAGGTTATTTATTGGTTTGGAGTTGTTTTAAGGTGACCTCCTTTGTAATTTTGGCCTAATTGAGTCTATGATTGAAATGGGACAAACAATTTTTTGTTGATTCTTTTCAAAACACCAACACCTAATGTTGAATTATGTTTAATAAGGCTGAAATGGGTTCCCAAAAATGTATTTTTCCTATAGATATTCAATGTGGATTGCAAGATACACCTGATTTAGTGTTTTGGCACTTACAAGCAAATTTGGTTTTCTAGTGCAAGCAATTGAGAAATCTAATAAAATAGTGTTGTAAGAAGGTTTTTTGGCTTTGTTCCTGTCAAAATAAAGATAAATAAAGTGTATTAAGGTTTGGTAAAATTTTAGAAGCAAGATTTGAAGTTTTGGTGTCTTTGAAGCCTTGTGAATGGCAAGTAAATTTGATGGATTTTGGTGAAATGAGTAATAAATTTTTGGTGATTTGTAAAATTGATCTTCTCAGTTTGAGTTTGGGTCTGATGTACCCCTGATATTTGATGGTGTTTGATATATGCTCTTGCATCAAATGTTCCCTTGTATCTCCTAGACCATCCTCATGGTGAAGGCTTCATTGATTCTCCTATGGTGATGATAGCTTTTTTCCTAATTGCAACTTATCATAATAATCAAAAATTGGAACATCTTGACATTGATTTGCACTTGGCCTCAACCCAAGTCGTAGTCTGGTATTAGAAACTAATGAGTTGTTCCCACTCCAAGAACTGCACACCTTTAAGAATAATATGTACAAAAAAATGCATCCACTCCTTGAATTCATGGGAACTCTCGTTACCCCTTAATCTATGTAGCAACATAATTATGTCAAAAAAATTGTTCACAAAGTGATTTATGTGCATTTTTTTGGGAAAATGAGATTTTCCCTTCTTGGGTGTGGCAAACCACTCCTTAGAAATCACATTTTGGTACCAACCCTTCTCTGAAAAAGCATAGTATGAAATAGTAAAATCAAAATTTGAATATGCTTCTCTACCTAGGATCTTAAGATAGGAGGAAAATGTATCCCTTTGTATCTTAACTACCAGTCGGTTATCACTCGTTCTTATCTCCTATTTTTGGGGATTATAATGATTAATCGACTCTAATATTAAGTTTGGACACTAGATGGCCACTGGGAATGTAGGAGCTTGTAATAACCCACTCTCAATTAATGTTTGGGTAATGGGTGGTGGCTTATCCTTCCCAATTATGTCCCAAATCTTGTCCAAATTACATGCCCTAATTTGGTATCCCCTATCTTTGGCATTGTGCTTGTTTAGCTAGATAAATACTCATAACCTTGTTTTTTATATTTCATGATGATAGAAACCTTGGGGTATACACTCAATTTGCAATGTAGAATAAAATTATGCCAGTGAAGTTCTCTACCTCAAGGTACAATTGTATTATCCTTACTAAAGTTATAGCTCAGCCAGGAGGAAACAGTACCCTCAAATGTGCTTAGAGCTCCAAGAATTACTAGCTATGTAACTTCGCTTCTTCTATTCCACTCTAATTCTACCTCCAATCACTACTAGAATGTTCCTTCTAAATAGCTCAAGTCACTTAAAAGCACCTATAATTAATTTTGGAGTTGATGGGTAGTTAACATCCCCTTACTAATGTTATCATGTGTAAGCTTTCCCATCTCCTCTTTTGCTTCCAACTACTTTTTAAATATTTGAAAAGTAACGGCTAAGGGAAAATTTATCAATGAAATGAGAGGTTTCGATAACCTAGTTGGAGACCGATAGAGGTTTGAAATAGCTATAAAATTTTGAAATGTCGTGTCTTCAATAAAATCTTCATTGCACTATTCTTTGGACAAAATCCTTCAAAACTATCTCGCCTTCAGAAGATAACATAGTTTCAACAACCTTGTCGAAAATCAACAGAGGTTTTGAAACTTCCATAGAAATCCACAATGATTTTAACTTGAGCTTCATCGGGATTTACAAAAGTTGTAACATGTGTTTCGGGCCCCAATGTAGTTCTAAAAAATCTATGAAAGACCAACTTCAAAAGGTGGAGTCAAACTTAAAATTTAAAGTCTCAGGCGGGAAATAGGTTGTGACAACCTAAGCAAGGCTTGACAAGGTTTTGAAAGCCAATGAGAAAACCAACAACTTTAACTTAGGAAAAATTTGGATGTGTGAGCATGGTTTTTAGGGAGTGGTCAAAAACTATGGTAACACCAACCAATTAGTCAAACTAGTGCCAGATTTGACCCAACATCTTCCATGGGGAAATAAATTGTGGATAAGATGCAAGGTTATAAGTATGGGAAGGCTACTGAAGAATGGGCCACAAATATTTTGGGGAAATAATTTTATCTTAGATATGGAGAAGGAATGTAAAGAGATTGATATTTGAGAGCTCAAATTGATGAAGAGATTGCTTCGGCCAAGCATGAAGAATCAGTTTGGGAAAAAACTGACATTGATTTCAAAGGAATGATAAAAATGAGCGCAGATAAATTGGTCAATGAGCAGATTTTACCAAATGTCGATGATAACAGGTGTGTTATGTGGAAGAGGAGCATTGAATAGAAGTTCTTTGTTATGAAGTATAATATATTGGAACTGGGAAAGACACTTAATGAGTGTAATGCAATGAGGATAGAGATTCAAAAAAAAATTGGGCATTGGCATACATCTCATAAAAGAAGGGAACTTTGATGATGATGATGAGGAGACATTGAAAGGAAGCTTCAAAGGGATAGTTGATAGCCTCTGTTACAATCAAAAATCCATTGTGGAAAGTATGAGAAGACTCAATGGTATTGACTTAGCATTGTTTCATTTTAGTAGACTCATGACAGCATATGCACAGCGAAGATCAAAGCAACAAGAGCTAACAAGGCTCTCTGTAAATTAAGAGCTAAGAATGTAATCATTCCCCAACATGGTAATATGTCTCTAATAGTGAAGGTGTTTTATGTGTACCAGGCCAAATTTTCCACTTCAGCTACCCAGTCATCTAAAGGAGTCACCAAAAACATTCCACCTTAGCAATAACCTCTTTATTTGCTTAATTATTTCATATAAACTTTATATTTTATGGAAGTCGAAAGAATTCTTTTCTTGGCAGTTATTTTCAAGAAGTGGTTACACTCGCTTTCATATATATGTAATTTTATGCAACTAAAACTCTCTTAACAAATTTTTGGAAGATAGATATAGGAAACTAAAAAAATTGTGTCTGTGTATGCATCATTGAGATCATTGAATGAATGAAGGAAATTGATCAAAATCTGTGTGTATTGGTTAATTTCTATGAATTATCTCATTTCTATGTAAATTAATAATGTCTTTATTTGCATGATTTGTTTCAGTTTTGGTATTATCTCCAGATATAAATATCTTCAATTTTCTTTATGTAGAATGTTAAATTAGCCTATGTGCTAGTTATTGGTATGTTCTTGAATTCGTTCATTACGCTTGATACTTAAAATCTTTTGAGTATTGAAGTTAATTTACACCTTTCCTACTTCTTGGTTAAAAGCATATCCCTATAAAATTATATCTTTAAAATTTATCAATTATCAGAAGAGGGAGTTGTACCTCATAAAATTTAGAGAGGAACCATTTCTTATTGAAGTAGTTTACTCAATTTTTGGAAATTGAATTGTATCTAATTTGGGAAATAGAGTAAAGAATTATATTTTTAAAAAGGTGCAAATCTGTTAACCAACATATTTTTGGTGACTCTACTAGGGAATGAGCAGGAGACAATTAATAAGTTGCCTTATACATTACGTAAGGTGGAAATCTAGAAGTAGGAAAACAACAAATGAATTAAACTAAATCAGTTCAAAAGAAGATTAAATTATGAATCCATACTCATGAAATACGAAATGAAATCCATGAATTCAACCAAATAAACAATTAAGAAACTTAAATGAATCCAAAATGGACAAATCTTATCATACCATGTCAAAGTTATATTTGTATTGATGTTGGATTGTGTTTGAGTGAATACGAAGCCTCCATTATGTGTTGCAAAAGCTTCAAAGTATGTTAATGGTGAACTAGAATATGATGCCAATAATTCTTAATGTGCTCAAGAATCAGTGTATCAACACTTCGCTATGTAAATTCTAGATGATTTGTGAGAAGGTAGAGGGTTTTTTTATAGATTTCTATTTTTGAGATGAACAATCGAGATTCAATAGTAAAAGATCATGATTGATGATTGAGAACGGTCGTGAGGAAATAGATTGACCAGATAGCTTTTGTGATTGATCCAATTAAGGATTTTAATTGCATAATCAAAGGAATTTAGATTACATAATCTGTGGGATTGAAGATTCAGGTTGAGTGGTTAGTGGGATTGAAGAATAGATGAGTTAGTCAATCGATTAGAGTGAGAAATTAGTGATCGCAATTTGCTCAAATAGTAAGAGGGTGAGGATGATTAATTATTTGAATAATTAATTAATATTTGAGATGAACGTGCAAGTCATGTTTGAATTTAACAAATAAAGTTGTATTTGTTTGTTGACTATGTTGAATGATTTCAAATAATTAATTTAATTATCCAAGTTTAGAGAGGGGAGAGTGATTTAATTAAATTATTAATGATAGAAATTTAATTGATTTAGATGAATAGGGTATATTAGTGACATATTTAAATAACTTGTGTTAAGTTAATTAATCAAGAAGAATAAAGTTAGATTAATGATGAAATAGTTAATTAATTAAATAATTTAATATTATTTAATTAATAGAGGAAAATAGGGTTTATGATGCAAATGATGTGAAATGCAATTAGATTACTAATAATGATGTCGATAAAGGAAAAATGTCATTCAAGATGTGTAATATGTGTTAGGTCATTTTTACATGTCTACATTTTTCCCCTCTTTGAGACAAAGTATGTTGCTTTGTTTCAAAGAATTTGATGTTAAGATCAATATTTGAAAAAAAAATTATATGCCCCACTATGCCCCAGCGGTCAGCGGAAAGATAGTACAATGAATTAATGTAAGGGGGAAATCTAGAAGTAGGAAAACAACAAATAAATTAAACTAAATCAATTCAAAAGAAGATTTAATTTTGAACCCATACTCATGAAATGTGAAATGAAAGCCATGAATTCAACCAAATAAGTAATTAAGAAACTTAAATGAATCCAAAATGAACAAATCTTGTCATACCATGTCAAATTTGTATTTGTATTGATGTTGGATTGTGTTTGAATCAATACAAAGCCTCTATTATGCATTGCAAAAGCTTCAAAGTATGTTAATGGTGAACTAGAATATGATGCCAATAATTCTCAATGTGCTCAAGAATTAGTTGTTAAGTGCTTTGCTATGTAAATTCTAGATGATTTTTGAGAAGGTAGAGGATTGTTTTATATATTTCTTGTTTCAAGATGAACGATCGAGATTTAGTAGTAAAAGATCATGATCGACAGTTGAAAACCGTTGTGAGGAAATAGATTGGCCAGTTAGCTTTTGTGATTGATCCAATTAAGGATTTTAATTGCATAATCAAAGGAATTTAGATTACATAATCCATGAGATCAAAGAATCAAGTTGAGTGGTTAGCGGGATTAAAGAATAGATGAGTTAGTCAACCGATTAGAGTGAGAAATCAGTGATTGTGACTTTCTCAATCAGAAAGAGGGTGAGGATAATTAATTATTTGAATAATTAATTAATATTTGAGATGAACATGCAAGTCATGTTTGACTTTAACAAGTAAAGTTGTATTTGTTTGTTGACTATGTTGAATGATTTCGAATAATTAATTTAATTATCCAAGTTTAGAGAGAGGAGAGTGATTTAATTAAATTATTAATGATAACAATTTAATTGATTTAGATGAATAGGGTATATTAGCAACATAATTAAATATCTTGCATTAATTTAATTAATTATGAGGAATAAAGTTAGATTAATGATGAAATAGTGAATTAATTAAATAATTTAAGATTATTTAATTAATAGAGGAAAATAGGGTTTATGATGCAAATGATGTGAAATGCAATTAGATTACTAATAATGATGTTGATAATGGAAAAATGTCATTTAGGATGTGTAATATGTGTT
Organism: Sequoia sempervirens; assembly: GCA_007258455.2. NCBI lineage: Eukaryota > Viridiplantae > Streptophyta > Pinopsida > Cupressales > Cupressaceae > Sequoia > Sequoia sempervirens. The sequence continues at coordinate 109,598 of VDFB02276161.1, read as the reverse complement.
AGGTCATTTTTACATGTCTACATTTTGCCTCTCTTTGAGACAAAGTACTAGTTTCTTTGTTTCAAATAATTTGATGTTAACATCGAGATTTGAAAAAAAAATTATATGCCCCACTGTGCCCTGGCTGTTAGTGAAAAGATAGTACAATGAATTAATGTAAGGGAGAAATCTATAAGTAGGAAAACAACAAATGAATTAAACTAAATCAATTCAAAAGAATATTAAATTATGAACACATACTCATGAAATACGAAATGAAATCCATGAATTCAACCAAATAAGCAATTAAGAAACTTAAATGAATCCAAAACGAACAAATCTTGTCATACCATGTTGAAGTTGTATTTGTATTGATGTTGGATTGCATTTGAATCAATACGAAGCCTCCATTATGCATTGCAAAAGCTTCAAAGTATGTTAATGGTGAACTAGAATATGATGCCAATAATTCTCAATGTGCTCAAGAATTAGTTGTTCAGTGCTTCGCTATGTAAATTCTAGATGATTTGTGAGAAGGTAGAGGATTTTTTTATAGATTTATTGTTTTGAGATGAACGATCGAGATTCAATAGTAAAAGATCATGATCAACGATTGAGAACCATTGTGAGGAAATAGATTAGCCAATTAGCTTTTGTGATTGATCCAATTAAGGATTTTAATTGCATAATCAGAGGAATTTAGATTACATAATCAGTGGGATTGAAGAATCATGTTGAGTGGTTAGTGGGATTGAAGAATAGATGAGTTAATCAATTGATTAGAGTGAGAAATCAGTGATTGTGATTTGCTCAATCAGAAAGAGGGTGAGGATAATCAATTATTTGAATAATTAATTAATATTTGAGATGAATGTGCAAGTCATGTTTGACTTTAACAAATAAAGTTGTATTTGTTTGTTGACTATGTTGAATGATTTTGAATAATTAATTTAATTATTCAAGTTTAGAGAGGGGAGAGTGATTTATTAAATTAGTAATTATAGCAATTTAATTGATTTAGATGAATAGGGTATATTAGTGACATAATTAAATAACTTGTGTTGATTTAATTAATCAGGAGGAATAAAGTTAGATTAATGAGTAAATAGTGAATTAATTAAATAATTTAAGATTATTTAATTAATAGAGGAAAATAGGGTTTATGATGCAAATGATGTGAAATGCAATTAGATTACCAATAATGATGCCAATAATGGAAAAATGTCATTCAGGATGTGTAATATGTGTTAGTTCATTTTTACATGTCTACACATTCATATTTGGTTTGTTTTATTTATGGTTTTACCTCATAATGACAGTTTTCGAGTACTTCAACCAAATCTCAATTGGGTACAAGTTGATGAAGAGTATATAATATCATAATTGAATACTTTGGCTTGGAGGATTAGGAGAAGTGGTGAAGAATACCACAAAGTTAATCAAGTTTTGGAAAAAGAAAAGAGTTGGGTGAAGAAATCAAAATACTTAGACCAGGACAACAGTTGCAAATCATTAACAGAATTCTTGCTCTCCCTAGAGCCCATATCAAGAGAAATTGAGGCAAGTTCTTATTTATTTACACACTTATTGATAGTTACACTAGATTTTAGACAATATACTAGAGGTGAGCATAGTAGAGGTGTTGTTGATTTAGTTTTTGAAGCATTGCAAGAAGGATATTTTTCTATTCATTCACTTCCTATTAGGAAGGTCATATCTCAAAGAAGACCATCTTCACCACCTAGAAGGGTACATTATTCTCCCACTTTTCAATCAGTTATTCTATGTGGTATTGTAATTCCTCTAGCTATTAATCTTCCTCATAATATGGCTCAATAATTGCTAGCACCGTGGGGGGCTGCTATAGGACCCTTAGCCCTTGGGATTCAGTTACAGGAATTGCCTAAAGGTTCCAAGAAAAATATTCCTAAATCTAGAGGAGATTGTAATACTTCTACTAATGATCATATTAATGCCTTTTTTGTTGCATGTGGGGTGCTTGGTGTACAACATGAAGATGTAGCAATTAGATTGTTGGTAGAGTCACTCATTAATGTTGATGTTGAATGGTTTTACAACCTTCTCAATGCCTCTATTAATTTTTGGGAAATAATGAGGACACAATTTTATTTTATTTTAAAGGTGTGGAAGATGAACACTCTCTACTAGCACAACTAACACAACTTAAGAAAGAGGTTCATGAGCCAATGAGAGAATTTGTAGCTAAATTTAATAAATTGGTAAACAAGATTGATACTGCAAAAGACCTACTCCAGAGAATAAAAAATGATTATATCAACATACAACCACCAGACTTGAGCTTTCATCTAAGGAGAGCATAGGTTGCTAATCTAGACACATCATAAACTATGGAAATTGAACTAGAAGATGACCTGATTACTATAGGGAAATGGAAGAGAGAATTACATTCAAGTAAGACTCAAACTTCTACCTCATTGAATCATATGATTCAGATCTTAGCTAATGATATTATTGCTCTGTAAAGGAAAATGTCCAAAATTTCTCAACCTAACCAAGATATACCTAGAAAAGGAATTTTGCAACCAAACAATAAAACATTGCCTCTGCCCCCCACTCAACAAATATTGGCCATAGAAGCACCACCTAGTGGGAGTAAAGGGAATATGTGTACTTTTCACTTAACCATAGATCATAATAGAACAAGTTGTCCAGAGATGAATAGGTTCATGCAAATGACCACTATGAAGGAGGTTATTGAAGAAATAACTGATGAGGAAGGTACTTGTAATCAGTGTGGTGACTCTACTATTAGTTTTATCAAGTATGAATTAGACTCAAAAAGAGGAGGTGACATTATACCACTTTAGATGAGTCCTCTTGTGTTGTACTAACTTGAGGCCAACAAAATTCAAATAAAAAAAGGTACACGTAGCACTCCTGAATTTTTGTTAACCAAATCCAATACTCCCTCTAAGAATAATTATTCATTTCAAGGAGCACAAAAAGTTTCAAAAAACACTCATAATATTTATGATCTATCATTTGTTGAAAAAATTGCTAATTCCTTTGATATAGTATATTTCTGCAAAAATTCAAAGATATAGATTTCATAGGCAAAGTGCCTAAAAATGAATCCTATAGAATTAGGCAAGTTGGTAAGGTATGTGAAATCTAGGAATTCTGAAGTTCATTTAACTGCAGATAATCAAATGATCAATGTTGAAGAACCCTCCATTATGTCCTCTAGGAGTGAAGGTTTCATATCAAGGTCAACCTTGGAGAGAACCTGAACCCATTTTATGTATTAATAGGTATAGATTGAGTAATCGCATTATAGAATCAGGTACTTCGGATAATGTTATACCTGAACAGGTGGCTCAAGCTTTGGGATTGTCTTTAACCAAAACCTTTGGGAAGTGTTATTCTATGGAATTCAAGCAGGTACCTTTGGTTGGACGGATTAAGGATGCTCAAGTCTCCTTAGCAGCCCATCCTAATAAAAGAATTAAATTGACAATCGTAGTAGCATATATACCTGCTAACTACAATATGTTATTGAGCATAAGTTTCTACAAATATTTAGGAGGGGAAATCTAGATGGACTAGTCTCACGCATCAATTCCTATAGGACATAAGAAGGTACGTCTAGGCCTGGAACCAAAGACTAAATTTAAATTTTTAAAATTAGAATACCCCAGGTCTCATATTGTGTTTGAAGAGTTAGAATTTGGAAATTATATGCTCTTCTCAAAACTAGACAAGAACATTGATCTTATTGGTCAAGATATTGCTTTTGAACTTTAGACTTTGGAATTTAATGGGAGTTTCTCCAATTCAAGATTAGGTGTTGGATTATTCTTTACTTCTCCTTCCGGTGAGGCGTTTCCTTTTCATATAAGATGGAATTTGGCAATACCAATAATACTGCAAAATATGAATCTTTATTATTGGGTATGTTAGTAGCAAAGGAGAAAGGAATCAAAATGCTACAAGTATTAGGAGATGTTGAGTTTATATTTAAGAAAGTGTGTAGGGTCTTCACTATCAAGAATGAGAGACTAAGACATTATAAAAATAAGGTATGGAATTGTATTGAACATTTTGATGCTTTCTCAATTGAATACATACCCAGATATCATAATTCAAAGGCTAACTCATTAGAAGTTGTTGCTTCTTTATTATTGCCCCATTTTGATTTTAAGAAAGATTCAAATAGAATTAATATTATTTATAGGCCTAGTGTGTCAGACAATGTTGATCATTGGAAAGTATTTGAAAATGATAAGTAGAGTCAAACCTTTTTTGAAAATGCAGAGATTTTTTCCCATTCTTACTTTGAGGGTAGTGTAGAAGAATGCAAAGAATTATGTCTAGATAATACATAATAGAATGGGTTATTCAGTTGAAAGGTAATAAGATACTGAAAAGTATGGTATCCTTAGAATATTTATTTGATAGACATGATTAAGCTGTTAAGAAGAAAATTAGTAAGTTTTTCAATAGTTTATGGGAATACAAATCTATCAATATTAGAGATACTAATTCCCCAAAATTAGTTTATATTGGTAAATGTTGCATGCTTGAAGAAAGAGGTAGATTAATTACTCTCTTAATCAAATATAAAGAATTTTTTACATGGTGGTACGACGATTTGAAAATTTTCATGGATAGAAAACTCCAACACTGTATTCCTCTTAAAGAAGGTATGTCCCATGTTTAGCAAAATCAAAGAACATACAATCCTAAAGTGGTTGATGTGATCTTTAGGGAGGTGGAAAAAATGTTGAAAGCTAGAATAATATATCCCATTCATCATTCAATGTGGGTGGCTAACATAGTTCATGTTCACAAGAAAAATGGTAAAATTAGGATTTGTGTTGATTTCAGGAACTTAAATCAAGCTTCCTTGAAAGATAATTATCCATTGTCTATGATGGACCATGTCCTTCAAACTGTTGTATGGTAAAAAATGATGTCTATTCTTGATGGATTTTCGGGATATAATCATATCAGTGTTGCAAAGGAAGATCAACACAAATCTTCTTTCACCACCCCTTGGGGGACCTTTGCCTACAATTGTATGTCATTTCGCTTGATCAATGTGGGTGCCACTTTCCAGAGATTTTTGGATCTTTTGTTTGGTGACCTTAAAAAAAACCATTGTAATCTATTTGGATGATTTTAATATGTTTTCTAAAAAGAGGGAAAATCATTTTAAAGTAGAAAGAATTTTGCAAAGATGTAAAGAGTGTGGTATATCCTTGAACCCCCAAAAATTCAGTCTTTGGGATAACAGTAGGAAAACTCCTTGACCATATTGTTTCAAAATAAGGCATTAGGATAGATCCAAAGAGAGTTAAATCTATCCTTCAGTTGAGTTTTCCCTTCTTCGAATTGGTCAACTTCTTGAGAAATTTTGTACCATAATTTTTTGAGATTATGAAGCATATAGTAAACATGATGAAAGAAAAATAGGGTTTTAAGTGGAATGAATCTAGAAAGCAAGATTTTAAGGGCATTAAGGAAGCTATTGCTCAGGCCCTTGTGTTTTCATATTTATTTTAATAAGGACTTTACCATTTATTACTATGCTTCTAAACACACCATGTTAGCCATTTTATTGCAAATCAATAATCAAGGAATTCAAACACCCATATCTTTTATGAGTGCTCATCTCAAGAAATAAGAATTGAATTACTCTCAAGTTGAGAAGCACTCTTTTGTTGTAGTGAAGTTCGTCAAGCAATTTCAATTTTACGTCCTACATTCCTATTATGTGGTTTATGTCTTTGATCCCTTAGTCAAGAGTATCCTTATTCAATATGACATTAGTTGTAACAAAAGATAAGTATGGACAAACAAAATGCAAGAGTATGATCTTAATATTAAGCCCACCAAAATGGTTAGAGGAAGAGGCCTATGTAAATTAATAGCAGAGAATCAATTAGAGGCAGAAAAGGATACTCCTATGATATTGTTAGTTTGTCTTCAAGATGAATGGTTCTCTAATGCTACTTATTATCTCACATATGGAGAATTTTCTTATCACTTGTATCCAAAAGAGAATAGGAATCTCAAATTGAAAGCAACTAAATATGTAATTTGGAGTCTCTTTATATAAGAGGGATTTGGATGGTACATTCCTGAGATGTGTGGACAAAGATCAATAGAAGAAGTTGTTGAAATTGTTTCATAATGAAGCATATGGAGGACATTTGGGTAAAAGTACAAAGTTGTGTCACACTTTATAAAGGAAACAACCAACGCTGATCCAACTTTTAAACTTGAATCAGTAAAAAGTAGCATATATGTTTTGAATATTGAAATGATGTAAACTAATAAAATGTGTATTTTTTAGTATATTTTATGTTGGTATTCCTTTAAAAAATAAAAAAATATTTGAATATAGCTTTTTATAAATTTACACAATAATTTTGTTGCTGATAAAATGTTAAAAAATGAAGTTACATGATACGTCAATCTTTATATAATATTTTTTTTTCTTCACATTTTTTGTGTATTTATAACTTGAAACTTTAGTGTATGAATATATATTTTCCAAATTTGATAAATATATATTTTTAAATAAATATTAGAATGTGTGTATTAAACTACAGTTATTTCCATTCGACATCAAATTTCATATTAACTATTTATCTAAAATAGAAAAAAATTATACCATCTTGATATAGATTATTTTATCTAGTGTGTCATATTTTTTTCAAAAATTTTAATAAGTTTAAATAGTATTTTTCTTGATATGGTAATCAACCTAATATTTTTGTGTTGATAACCTACTTTTAGCAAGAATAAAATATAAAATATAAATAATAGTTAAACTATTAATATATATATATGAAAAGTACACTTATGAATCTACATAAAGGTATTATTATATTTTTTTTGTAAAAAAATACATGACTAGGAGTTGTTTTTGATTAGGGGTAAAAAATAGGTTTTGATGGGATCCCAGAACTCAGTACAAGATTAAACAAGCTGCAAATAATATAGCCCATATACCAACAACAGCCCCACAGTAGCCTCTAAAAGATTAACATGACTACACACACTGCAACTTACAAACAAGAAAGGGCCTAAAACCATTTTACAACCTGGTATTATCTAGGACCAAAAACCCTTCTTAGATAAACAACGAACCCGCCTGCATCATCTAGGCATCAGTAAACCAGCTACTCAGATAATATACCCCTGAGCCAAGAGAGACAATCCTCTTGATAGTGTAGAGCACCATCAATCACCTAAACAAAAACACGAGCATCTCCAAAAAATCCACCTCAAAAAGGGATACTATGGAGCACTGAAACACAATAGCCTTCATGTAGCAACACCCAACCTTAAATGCCAACTCCAATCCCATCTTAATAGGAGGGATCTCCCCTCTATAGGAGAGGAAGAAATGAGATCCTAAACCTCCAACGACTTCACTCATCTTCCCACACAAGCTCCCCCTCGATAGGAACAAGTAGATAAGAAAAGAACTCTCCACCCAATCTATAGCAACCACCTTCCCCTCAATAAAAGAGGGCTCCACCTCAATGGGAGCAGTCTTCACTTCCATAGAAGACACCAACTGTACATTCAAAAAGAAAATATCAGAAGAGAGGGAAATCATTACCACCTTTAACAAGGAAGGAAACTGATACATGAAAGGAGAAGAAAAGCCATGGATAAAACCCAAAAGATCAGAGTTCATAAACACAAGAACCTTCAGCTAACACAAAAAAATTTCCATCAGAAGAAAATAAACTCCCTTGAAAAGAGTAAGCATCACCATCAAAAGGAGGATCATGACCCAGAAGTCGCACATCAACAACTTCACAATAGAAGAAAATTGTGAAGAATAAAAAACCCAAAAAACAATAACAAAACCCTTCATCAAGTTAATCTTCAAAAACTAAGGGCACCAAGCCACAACAGAGAGGTTCCCAACTATCACCAACAGCCAACCTTCAGGAGGAACAACAAACCCCTGCACCACAAAGGCCTCTGCCACCACCATAAGTAGCATCACCAACCAAAAGGTACCCTCACAAGGGACAATAAACCCTTTAGGCACAAAGATCACAACCTCCTCCATTAGTAATAACACTAAAGCCTCATAGGGAACAGAGGCTCCCAAAGTCAAAGTTGCCCAGCCAGGGGGTGCATCACACCTTAGAGCCTGCATATTAGAAGCAAAAACACCCAAACAACCAAAACCCACGCCAGATATAGCATTCAAATCAGAGATGGCCATGATGGGACCAAGGAATCATGATGGGAACACCAAGATGGGCATTTGACACCCAACCCCAACCACAAAATCTCCATCTGAAGTTGCCTCAGAAAACCAAGACCCGCCTCCCAATCCGCACCCACCACGCTTCTCCATGACAGAAGTGGAACCTCCACCTAGGAAAGAAAGCCCCAAAGAACTAGGGGACTACAAATACCACCACCCAAAGGTAGCCACATCCAAACCAACAGAGCCCAAAAAGAGGATAATCAACAAAGAGTAGGGGCCAAACAAAAACAACAACCTCTCCATAGTCACCAAAATGACAAAAAATGGAGAGCAGCAACAAAACTCCTTAATGAGTCCACACAAAACATCAACATCCATCCAAGCAAAAGCTCAAACCAGAGCTTCCATAACAAGAAAGAGGCCAGAGAAGCCATATACCAAGAAACACATGCCCCCAAAACAATAGAGCCCACCAGAGAAGTAGAGGCAGTCAGGACCTCACACTTTGCTCTAAGCACAGCCATGCCAAACCATTCAGGGATCCCCCACGCAGCCAAGATGAGGGCCCAAACACTCGTACCAAGCACTCATACCAAGGACCAAATCCCAAGCATCTCCCTCCACCGACGCAACCAAGATACCAATGGAGGAGCATCTGCAGCATCGACATCATCCTCATCGATGTCTCCAAAATTAGCAAATTTTAAATCTCCAAAGTCCCACCTGCTCCCGCTCGTAGCTCTGCGCCTCTCCATTGCTTTCAAATAATTTTTTTTTTTGGTAAATTGGCTTCAAAGTGGTGCTACATATGCATTTATCTAATAATTTTAGTTGGAAAAGTTGTGGACATATCTAACTTAGCTAGAATAAATCTTACTAAATCATATATTTGACCAAAATTGATTTTTAGTTAGAAATACTTAAAATTAGTTGTGTTGGTATGTTGGCCAAAAGTGTGAAATAAATTTGTACTTTAACCTATTTCTCCTCATCCATGAATTCCTTTAAAATATTGAGACAACTCTATTATTGGATAGGGATGTTTAAAGATGCATATTATTGGGTATCTAAATGTGATAAATATAGATAATTTGTTGGAAGACCTCAATTGGTAGCACTTCCTATGAGACCTGTGGTGATAGAAGAGCCTTTCCAATAATGGGGTTTAGATTTTATTGGGCCTATAAGTCCACAATCGAGTGCGATACATACCACATCCTTACAATAAGTGGGTAGAAGCCATACCTATGAAGTGTACAACTTCAAAATTTGTTTGTGATTTCATAAAAGAAATCATTTTAGTCAGGTTTGACAATCCACCAAAGTTGGTAGTTGATAATGCAACTAGATTTTCATCACATGAAATATCTATCCTCTGCTATTAATACAGAATTACTCTATCTCACTCTTCATATTACTTTCCTCAAGGAAATGGGCAAGCAAAATCTAGTAATAAGAACCTAGTCACCATCATGAAGAAACTCGTTGATTAAAATCAAAATAATTGGCACAAGAAACTATATGAAGCACTATGGGTTGACAGGATCACACCTAAAAGAGCAATAGGAATGTCTCCATTTGAATTGGTGTATGGGATAGGTAGTACTTTTCCTCTACCTCTAGAATTATCTACCATTAAATCATAGACTTTTATTGAGGATCAAGAATTCCAGTACTCCTTGGATAAAATAATTGTGTATCTTACTAAGATTGAAGAACATAGAGAAGATATGGTGGACAAGATCAATATGCATCAAGCAAGGGTTAAGAAGATTTTTTATAGGAAAGATTGGCCCAAAAAATTTATAATTGGAGACTTGGTATTATTATGGGATAAAAGAAGAGAGTCCAAAGGAGCACATAAGAAGTTTGATTCCCTATGGAAAGGTCCTTTCCAATGGTTTCAAATTATCTTATCCTAATGGCACACCATTGCCTATTCCCTAAAATTGGCAAGATCTGAAGCTATATCAAATTTGAGTACTAGTATATTTTTCCTTTGTAAATATTAGGTTAGAAGTTTTTGGCTCGTTTTCTTAATCCCATTTTTTGGTGTTATTTTGAGAGTTCTTGTTTGCTGCATCCTTGTTGGAGTTTTCCAATAACAATAGTCGTCACAATTCCCTTTGTATGACACTATTTTAGTTATATGGTAGACCATGTAGGATACCACTAAGCTAGGATCATATTAAGCATAGAGTTATTATTGGTCCAAAGATTTTAGAAGATATGAAGCAACATTTATGGTTGATTGATCAACATCTACAAGAGATGCATGCATACCAAAAGAAGTACGCCAATGTCAAGGGATTGGATTGGAACTTCTTGGTTGGTGATAAGGTATTTATGAACATACAACCACATAATATTCCAATTCATTATAGAAAGGATTCTAAGCTCATATTGTGATTATGGTTCCTTTTAATTTTTTAGAGCAATAGGTCTTGTAGCCTATTGTTTAGCCTTATTTCCCAAACTATTTTGCATCCACAATATTTTTCATGTTTTGTATTAAGGATATATGTTCTATATTTGACTCATTTTTTGGATTGGGGTGCTTTATAGTTATATGTGGATGGACAATTGGCATTAAAACATATTCTCATTTTGTTTCATTAATTTTTTCTCAAGGACAATATTTGGACTAAGTTAGGGTGTGGTGGGATTGATCTGATAAGGTTGTGTCAACATTGAGGATGCTACACAATTTAGATCCCTCTATCCTCACATCTTTGAAGGCTTCCAAGATAATTCTAATCTTATGAGGAAGGATATGAGGCCCATTTTCATTTTCACCTTATGTATTTAGTTGGGACATTGATACTATTATACCTACACATTTATATTTAATTTTGATTATGATTTTAGAATAGTATATCTAGTACTAAGATTCAACTGAATCATTTTCATAATTTTATTATTGTGATCTATATTCTTGAATGAATAGAATAGTGGTTATTATTCACCTTGTTGATCTTTAATTGGGATTAGATGAGTATTCACATGAGATTATTGTTGCAAGTATGTGCAGTTTGTGCTATCATTGATGTCAACCTTGGTGATGCTTTGATTAGTTTCATTATATTGTCATAAGTATTATCACTGGTGTCAACCTCTAATGTTGCTTTGATAATCATGTTTATGGATGAGTTGCAATAGTACAATTGGTTTTTTGGTGATGAGGAATCATTGTAGGTGATGAGAATGTGTTTTTGGTGCTTGGTTTCCAAGTGTTTTTGAGAAAATTTGAATAAAAGAAGAAATAGTATGTTGGAAAGATGTTTTGTGTGTCAAAGTAGTGTTCTAGTTTTGCTCTTCATTTCTTCTGTGTTGAAGATCTACTTGTGTGATTCAAATATGTTTATTATAAGTGTTCAGAGGTATTATATCCAAAGTTTCAGGTTCTTGATCATTGTGCAAAGAAAGCTATGTTCACGAGTGTGTGAACTATGTATTGCAGTAGTGCCTAGGAGAAATAGTTTTGTTCCACATTTCTCTGTAGTTTGGTTTCTGGTCTTGCGGTTCTGGAAGTGTGCTTATACTCATATCTATCCTTTGTATGGGTTGTTTTAATGTTGGTGCTCTGAAAGGTTTGATTCATGTATTACAATATATGAAAAGCTAATTGGGTGTACAGGATGAGTATGTTCTTCGGGTGAAAGTTATTGCAAAGGAATTTTTTGTATTTCAAGATGTTTATAGAATATTCCAAATTATGTTCAAGTGATGTATGTTTTCTACGAAGATATATTTGGATCAAAGGAAACGTGTACTTAAAATTTTAATGGTGTTAACACAAGTTCAGCCGACCTTGGGTGTTTACACTAATTGCAGATATGCTTCGGTGAACTTGTGGAATCGTGATGTAGCATGTATATGTGTATTTAGGTCTGAGTTAAGGTGTGGTGTGTTTTTCTTTCACTCCTTTCCACCACGAGATGCTTAGTTCCAACCTAATTTGAATGTGCACGGTTGAGGTGCATAGTCGACCTTGTCAATTGTTTCAAGGCTAAGGATGGTATAAATAAGTGTTGATTTGATGAATAATTGAGTGATGAAGTGTGTGATGTGAAGTATAGAGTTATGAAGTGTGAAATTATAGAGTGTAGTGTGAGATTTAATGAGTTAGACTATTGGAAGCAATGAGTAGAAATTGTCTACATTCTTTAGAGAAGCTATGAATGTATTGATGATGCTATGGTGAATCTTTATGTTGCTTTTAGATTGATTTCTCATTGTAACATTATTTTTTCTTCTTTTCTATAATCTGGTAGTGAGCCCTTATTTCTTCTAGGAAGTGAGCCCTCCGACAGTGATCCTTTTATATTCAATGTTGTAATTACTTTATATTGTGAGTTAATCCTTGTCGTGGTTTTTCCCTTGTGTTTTCCACGTAAATCTGGTGTTATGTTGTGTATGGTGCTATTGTGTTTCAATTTTTGTTATTTACTTACATGATAAATCACTCTAATAGAATTTGAGGCTAATAAGGTTAATATGGATCTGAATGTTAATGAGGCTTTTGATGTTTTAATGTACAACTGATTCACCCCCCCTCTCAGTTTTCTTGTGCATTCAATAACTATTATAGTGCCATATGTTATTTTACTATGAATTTACATATGAGATATATATTGATATTGCTAGATTGATGCAAGTGGATTATGAATATGACTTGGATGTATTTATAAAATCTATTTTAATTAAAATTTATATCAAATGATTATCACATGTATGAATGATGAATCTTAGAAAGTTGGCATGGACTAACATTGTGAGTTTTATGTAGAATAAAATTTGTTAAAAATATAATTGTGATAATTATTAGACTATCATGATAGTTATACAAATAAGTAATCTTGTTTTTTATTAACGATAAACAAGTTTTGAAGGGTTCTTGAAACCCTATACAAAAAGGAATAATGGAAGCAAAGATAAGGCAATAGGCTACCCACCCAAAAAAACCAAAAACAAGTTGATTACAAAGACATCATCACACCATCAGCACAAAAGAACAACACATAGCAAAAATAATGAACAGAACAAATGGCCATTAGATAAGTTCCTTGAGCATCCTAGCCACTTCCAGGTCCTTGGAAATTATCCTTTCATGCAACTCCATGACTTCCTCCACATCCTGCCTAGGCATTGTTTTGCATTTCTTTGTTTTACTTTGAGTGTGAACACTCGGCCCCGTACCCATGCCCGCGGTCTGCATCTCCTTGTCAGCACTCGCCCCCATCTCCTTATTCCCCTGCTCACTAAAAAGAGATCTACCCATCCATTCTTTTTCCTTCTCGTTGAGGAAAACAAGACCCTTCAATTATATATGGACATGTTTAATTATTTTTGTAATTACTTCAATTATATTGTTTTCATGTATTTAATGTTTATCTCAAGTGTGTAGATGGTTTACAAGTTGCCAATGGAAAAAGAGGGAGATCCTCTAGATCTTTATTATGTGTTCTTGGTTACACCTTGGACTTAGTCCAATAGAGGATTAAGACCTTTTTCTATTAACCTTTGTAACTTAAGTATTTTTCTTATTTTAATAATTTTAGATAATGTAATTAAGCTATGATTTTGAGAAATAGTGGATCCATAGTATGGAGTGACTAGAACGACATTCAGTAGAAACTAAATTAGAGTTTCATTAGAGAATTATGATGCATTGGAAATAAACTATTCAAATGAATGATCTTGATAGTAGTAAACTTAGAAATGGTCTTGGCTAAAATGCTATAATGGACCAATGACACACAAAAAGAGGGAAATTGTAGTGGGTTTCAACTATGATAGTTAGCGATATAATGGCCCTCGTCCACCTATCCAAGAAGGATATAATGGTGTGTCTAGATACCTACATTTGGCTCTTGAAAGATAACATTTTTATTCAGGTAAAATCATAATTCATTTTTGGGATTTCTATAATTGTACTCCCTCAAGCTCCCATGAAATTAGTTGGGAACACATAAGTTATGTGGAATTCATTTATGAAGACTGGGCTTGACCCAAACCTAGGGATGGAATCTCTAGTTCGTGTCCTTTTAATGAGAGAGATAGAAGCATTTCTAGGTTCAAAGGATGTCATGAAAAGCTTAAACAAGTTTTATCAATATTGGCTCATCTAGAAAGAAAGATGAAAGAATTGGGTGCAATGGGCATCTAGAGGAATAAAATAAAGCCCTCCACCCATCAAAAATAATTTTCATAAGATAGCTCCATTTTTTGGATATGGAATTTCTCATAGCACTAGCATATAAAATTTTATGCATCTCTTCAAGATCATTATCATTTTAGGACATTGTTACAAAGTTAGTCTAGTGTCAACCAAAAATGGAAAAATGACTAATTTGTAATCTTGCATGGAAAAATACTAAGGAATAGTGTCAACATACTTCTTTTAATTTAACCATTAATTTATGTTAACGAGATCCCTACATATATCCATACCCAAGATGTATTTTACAATCCCGAACTATTTCATGTACCAAATAACTAACCTTTAATTTCCCTTATCATTACCAATAATTAACATATCATCAACATGGTACAATGATTATTATTGGGTTGTCAATTAATTTAAAATAAACATAGTGATCAATTCACTTCTAATAAAGTCATGATATAATGCAAAAGCATCAAATTTTTGATACCATATTCTTGGTGTCTATTTCAAGACATACAATTATCACTTTCACCTACAAACCAAAAAATCCTATCCATTCACCACAAAATTATCAGGTTGTTTCATAAATATTTCCTCATCAAGATCCTTATATAGAAAATTTGTATTTATATTTATTTTCTCTACCTCTAAATTAAAAGAAGCAATAATAGATAAAAGGAATTTAATAGAGGTTAGCCTAATCGCAATATATAATATCTCACCAAAATCCACTCTCTCAACCTAGGATTAACTCTCAGCCATTGAATGGTTTTCCTCCCCTCAAGAAGCTCAACTAGATCACATGCATTACATTTATCCAAATCCTTCATTTCCTCTTTAACGACTTGTAACTAGGAGTCATGTTCATCTAAAGACAAATCTTGATTCACATATCTAGGTCCATTGTTAGTCACAATTAGAAGAAGGGTTATACCTTTCAATAAAATAAAAATATAGTAGAATTATTCTTCATAAATTAAACCCATGTAAATCTAGATAAATCGTCAATAAATGTAATAGAGTAGCAAGATTTTTCAATGGAAGGCACATCCATAAGACCAAATATATAACTATAAATAAACTCCAAAATATTGTTAGCTCTAGTACTACCAAATTCAAATGAAACTCTATGTTATTCTCTATACATAGTGTTCAAAAAAATCAAAGTTGTTGAATAACCAAATAAACCATTGACCATATTTTTATTAATATGGGTTTTAAGACCCTTCTCACCAATGCACCCCAATCTATGGTGCCACAATTTATAAGAAACACATTTATCAATTACTTTAATAGAGTTATGTAAAGTGGATGTTTCCATCCTAAATAGGGTGTCACACCAAGTGCCCCTAGCCAACAACAAATTATCTCTACTCAGCATGCAAATAGTCTTCTCAAAAATTGCATTCACCCTTAAAACATTCATTTTAGATGTAAAAAAATAAATTTCTAGCTATAGTAGAGATATAGAATACAATTGTGATAGTTTTCACCCTTTCATCACTAAAAACCAATTTTACCTCCCCTTGGCCCACAATCTTCTATTTAGTTTTGTCCCCAAGTAAAACTTACCCACCATCATAAGTTGTATACACTAAAAACCACTCCTTGTGAGTGTTTGTGGTACGATGCACCTAAATATATCAACCATGAGTCATAAAAAATCATTTTAGTAAAAACAATAAAATTATTAGTAGCTTCATCATCAAAAGATTTCTCAGAAGAGGAATCTTCACTTTTCTTTTTCTTATTACAATATTCATTTTTTAGATGCACATGTTTGCCACAATTCCAACACCTCAATCTACTTTTACCATGTTTCTTGGATCTTCCTGTAGATAGGGAAAAATCAGCAGATTTAGAGTTGAAACAATAGACTAATTAAATCCTATCAAGCACAATAGAGTACGAAACAACACAAAAATCACAATAAGAAGCACAAATGCAAACTAATCTCCACGCTAACTCAATTTATCTCCATTGCTCTTCTCCACCTGCATGAGAATGCAAGATTTTGAAGGGTTGACAATGGAGGAATGTTGGATGCTCATTCCTGCTGCATAATGACTTGATGACGAAAATGACAAATGAAGAGAATGATAGATAAATATGGAAGATTGATTTTGAAAGAGTCTGGATGCTAGACGAATCAACCCACTAAATGGATTGTGAGAGGCCATATTTATAGAGCTGTGATGTTGATGAAAATAAGATTTGACAAGATTCAATAAGGATTTGATTTTTGACAAAAGAGGAAATACAACGAGATGAGATAAGATGTCAAAAAAGATAGAAAGATTTTGATTTATTGTTTTAAAGGAAATAAATCCTAAAAAAGACGAGAGGGATAATTGATGAATTATCTAATTAAATAAATTAATTAGATACACATGAGTTCAGATTTTGGAAAGAAAGCGAAAATATCCTTTTTAGATTTTATTAATTAAATAAATATTTGATTTATTTAATTAATGTTGAATTTATGATTTCATTAATTAAATAATATAAATTATTCAATTAAAATTAGAAGAATGAATAGAAATGATTTAATTAATTAAATAATATAAATTATTTAATTAACATTAGAGGAATGGATGGATTATGCATAGGAAGGGAATAAATGAAATTCGTCAAATAAATAAGATTTATTTAACTAATTAGATGATGACATGGGTACCTAGGGAAAAACATTGCACAAGATGCCTAAATGATGTAATGTCGAGACAGGTGTTGTAAGAGGACATTTTTGGGTGTCTACACTTCCCTTAAACTTAGATCTATCCTTAGACTTGTCATTACCACCTTTCTACTTGTTCTTTCCCTTCTCTTAGATCTTCCTTGCACATGCAATTTTTCCTTAGACCCATCCTCCAAATACTTTCTCCTCATTTCATTTTTGAGCAAGGTAGTGACAATTTTTTAGCAAGATAGTAACAAGAGCTTCCATTCTAGGATATATCATAAAAATACTAAGTGCAAGAATCAAATTATCCTAAGATTTAGGAAATGAATATTGTATACACCTAAAAATGGTCTGGATAATTTAATTAATTAAATACAATTTATTTGATTAATTAATCTTTAATTCCTCTACTCTTAAATAAATAGAAATATTTATTTATATAGTTCATCTTTTAATTCTTCTATCTTTATTAAATTATTTCTTCTTAATTAAATAAACAAATTTAATACTTTGTTTTATTTAATTATTATTATTAAATTCCTCTGTTAATTATCTTCCATCACATCATTCCATCTAAATTAAATAAACAAGTTTCATACTTTGTTTTATTTAATTATCATATTTTCTTTAATATTTATTTAATAAACATGGACTTAAATAGTTTGCTTTATTAAATTAAATATCTTCTTTTCCTAAATTGAATAAATCCAAATATTTAATTGAAATATATTCTATAGCTAATCATATCCACCTACCAAATTAGATATGAAATGTCTAATTTAATTCATCTCAACCTTCACAGGAAAATTTGGAGACAAATTTGCAGGTAAACTTCATCTTCTTCCATTGATTCTTCCTATCTTCTGGCTAAGTGTTTTTGTGGGGAGGAATAATCTCCATAATCAGCTCAGGCTTCTTCATCCTTCACCATTCAATCCTCAAGATCAAATCCAGACCTTTACTTACTGCCACATCATAAATATGCTACCAGGAATCTATAAATATAGCCTTTTTCTACAAGAAATGAATCCCAACTTTGTGCAAACTTACTTTGCAGAAATAGCAATTGAGCAATCAAGCATCTTAGCAATAGCAATATCATTTAGCAACAGGAATAGCAAGCATTTTAGAATAGAATCAATATCATGGCTTTTCATTTAGCTACATCATAGTTTACTATAGCTTCTTTCATCAAGTTTCATGCCAATTTAGATTACAGTATCATATCATTTAGATATCATCATATAGGATTAGATTATTGCATTTAGCAGCATCTCATTCTATAGATTGGCATTTTAACAGTCATAATGCTTACCAAATCTAAGAGCCCCGTGACTTAATAAATCTTTGGAGATAGAGAGCAATATGATGCTTTCAATAGATTCTTGCTTTTAATTAGATTAATTGTTGTTTGAATCTTTGATATAATGTCTTATTGATTATGTTGATTATCATTTACTCACACATAAATTGGCGCCCACCATGGGGCCCAAACCCATGATTTTTAACATCTTTTTTTGAAAAGTACGCTTACAAGCTTCTAACATGTTTTCTTTTAGCACGATCAAGAGATTTTATGGCGCATACGACAGATACTTTAGCGCATCCGAGCACTATTCCAGCGCATCTACCAAATATTTTGGCGCATCTAACGATTGTTCCAGCACATCCAAAAATTTTGTTTCACTAGTTAGTGAGTTTTAGTTTGGCGCATTAACCTATTATTTTAGCGCATCGATCAATTTTTTTAGCGCATAGATCTATTATTTTAGCACATTGACATGTTGTTTTGGTACATCTAACCACTGTTGTGGCACATCTGATTACTTTTGCAACATTTTCAAAATCTGAAGTCTAATCATTGTTTTGTGTTCCAAGTGTGAAATACGCTTGTCAAAGACAATTGCTGGAAAACATACATCGGTCAAAGACGAAATTCTTATAAATTACTAATGGTGTTTGCAGGATTAAATTTCAATTATTGTTTTTCCTTTGTTTAAAATAGTGCATCTAGATTAAGTAAATGATTAATTGAACACCTTGTCTACTGTGGTTGAAGTGATAGGCCTATGCTCTCCCCTTCACTTGGTGATCAAAATGCTACTCACTTTTTATGCTTTATTAAATCCTTTAGAAGGCCTGTCGTAGTGGGAAAAAGTACTCACCCTACGGGAATGACCTAAGTGGGAACAACCAAAGCCAAGTTTTCCAACCCACTATAATCAAAAGTGAATTTTGGGAAACCCACAATTCAACAGAAGTGTGCAAGATAACCATCCCCAAAATATTTGTTCTAAAGATTAGGAGGTCTCCTGAGGGAGTTTATCATTTTTTGCTCTAAAAAAATACCCTATCTATGAACTTTAGTGTAGAATCCAATTGTGTCAGTTTCTGAACACTTTTTATATCACAGTGCAAGGGGAGGGAAGAATATGCCCCCAAGACACTCACCATATAACTATCAGAGACCCTGGCCAAAAGTGGAGGATTTGACTTTGGTTAAGACTCGAGAAAGGAAAAAACATGGGTGCCCTCTAGGGAGTGACAAGGCTGTGTGAGTTGACATAGTTGCAAGTTGTGGGCTGTGATACTCTAAGTGACCTATTTGAGATAGAAAAGTGCTTGAACTATTTGTTTTTGTCAAAAACCTGTGGAAATTGAAAGAATCAGACCATATTCTAGAACACTCACTACATGTTTAATGCATAGAATCTAAAACAACATTTACAAACTTGCTTTTATGTGTGAAAAGTCACTTTTGAAGGTATCATCCATTTAGATCATCAAATTCAGAGATTTACCAGCAAAATACCCTGTCAAAATGTTCATGATTCAGAAAATTACACCTTGAAACCAATCCTTTTACTGAGAAAAAGCAGAACAAACAAACAACACTATGAAAAATTCTAGTGCATACACCCAGTCTTTTAGCGCATTTTTTGTCCAAATAGCTCATACAACCACTGTTTCAACGCATTTGACTTATCTTATAGCGCATATGCAGTCTGTCACCATAATTTACCAGTATCGTAATTTGCCAATATCTTGGCACATCCACAGTCTATTTTAGTGCATCTACCCTACCTGACAGTGCATTTACCCTATCTTTTAGCGCATCCATGGTCTTTTTTTAGCACATCTTCCCTCTGTTATAGCGCATCCATAGAACAAGAAAATAGAGAGCTATTTGAAAACCCTATCAAACTGTTGACATCTTAACTCAGGTTTTTTATCAAAATAAAAACATTTTCTTAGACCAAACAGTGTCTTAAACTTGGAAAAATAGGACCTTACAAGCCAAGCTCTATCAAATTAAACCAAGATCTTGCAAACATTAAAGTGTCTAAATCATCAAACACAAATTTTGGATTATTACGTTAAGTTTCTTTATCAGGATTTTGTCATCCTACAATCATGAAATGAAACAAAATAATCAAATTTTTAACTTAGTCTCATCAATAGAATTTATCATTCTATACGACTTAAGTTAAATCCATTGGCACTAATCCAAACGAAAATATCAAAGTTTAGTGAAGATAACAAACACTTGTATGCCAATTTTGAAAAGGTTACAAAGACAAACTTAGAGAAAAAGAGATTGAAACACCAAACACCATGCCTGAAGAAAATCCCTTTCACAGATTCCACCAAAATGATACAAATGAAATAACCCAAGAGGACATCCAAACAGCACAACAAGATCCCAATTTCCATAAATTTATGGAAAATTTCTTAGAACAAGATATGAAAAAATACCTAAAGTTTGATGTTAGATGAACTAGGTGCAAAAATTCCAAAATATTTTGATATCAATCGATTAAAAGAAGAACCTGTGAGAACTGAAACTGAACCACAAAACACAGATCAAGTGGTGGCACTAACACATCAAATGCAAAACCTGCAACAACTTCAAGATATGCAAAAAGGAACCATGAAAAGGTACTCATTACAAGACATTTTTCCTTATCCTTTTGATCCAAGTGTGGACATGATACTATTTCCTAGACATTGCGAATTCCCAAAATATGACAAGTACAACAGTAAAACAGATCCAATTGACCATGTGAGGGAATTTAGAACCATGAGTTTAGAATTTGCACAAGAGGAAACTTATCTAATGAGGTTACTTCCAAGGAGCTTAGGAGGTCAATGTATGGAATGGTTCTCTAAACTACAACCAGGAATTCAAACTTTTGAGGTACTAGTCAACAGGTTTATCTCACAATTTCCCTTTAATATTCAACATGATGTAACAATAAAAGACCTTTAGAACATGAAACAAAAGAAAGGTGAAACATTCCTCTCATTTCTACAATGATGGAAAAGGTTGTTTGCTAGATATCCTTGTTCTATACCTGAAGAAGAAAAGATGGAACTATTCATTGACAACCTAACTGATGACATGAGCTATAGGCTTGAACTACAATGCCCTCCTACATTTGAGAAAGTTATTTAAAATGGGCTCAAGATCGAATAATAATTGGTCAAAAGAGGGGTAATAAAACATTACAATGAAGGATCAAACAATACAAATTCCTCAAATCACTATGGCAACAATGATTAACCCAAGTTTTGGCAAAAGAATCAAAATATTGGGTAACAATGATGCGACAAATGAAACACAAAATGTGAAACCAATATTTAATTTGATGGCAACTACTACAAATACCAATCAAAATAATGACCAAAACATCAATCAAAGTTTCAGTCAAAACAACAATCCGAAAAATGGAGAATCTAAACCATAATCATATCAAAGACCATCAAATCAACGAAGATTCACACCATTGGGACAAACACTAGAATCAACAATGAGAGAACTTATTGCAAATGAACTTATCACCTTACCTAAAGCAATAAATGGGGAACCAAAAGTAAAACCATCTTGGTGGAATGATGTTGACTATTGTAACTTTCATAAAAATAAAGGACATAAAACAAATCATTGTATGCAGTTGAAACATCTAGTAAAAGATTTTATTGATAGCAAGAAAGTATTCTTAGAAGGACATCAAACAAACAATGATCATAGTGCATTTAAAAATTCTTTACCAAATTATGAAAAGGGAGAATCTTCTTCTATAAACAGTAAAGGTAAAAATGTAAACTACATTTATGATAGCACCATTCATTGTATTTCTGAGGTTGAGAAGAGTGGGGTCATTGATAATCAAACTGATAACAATGACATCATATCACTAGATCTGATCCCGAACATGGAAACATCCAACAATCAAATCAATGTCATAAAAATTAGAGAAAAACAAGAGTACCAACTGGTTAATGTGACAACAAGGGGGCAATCCAAGGTAATATTGAAAGGAGTTGCATCTAAAACCACTGCTCCCCATTCAAATCAATATAACATAGTCGATCAACTGTAGAAAATACCAGCACAGATATCAATATTAGAACTCCTTAAAATCTCACCATCCCATAAGGAGGTTTTGGAACAAGCTCTTGTGGCTACCACAGTACCCAATAATCTAGATGTTTGTCAATTTCATGCTATGGTGGGACATTTAACCACGTCTCACTATATATCATTTTTCGAACAAGACAATGTATCACTTAATCATCCACACAATGCATCCCTTCATATTGAAGATTTAATCCATAAACATTGTGTTAAACATGCCCTAATAGATGGTGGAGCTAGCTTAAACATTTGCACTTTAAAACTAATCCATGCACTAGGTTATTCTAATAATGTTATTGATGACAGAAGGGAAATCACAATAAAAGCATATGATGAAGAAGAGAGATCCTCCAAAGGATTGATCATGTTGCCTATTCAAGTAGGACCAATTATGAATAATATAGTTTTCCAAGTGCTAGAAAAAGAGCTGACATATAATATACTCTTGGAATGTCCTTGGATTCATGAAATGCAAGCAGTACCCTCAACTTATCATCAATGTTTAAATTTTCTTGTCAATGGACAAGAAGTTAATATTTCAGCTGATTACAATAATCCTCAATATTGTAACATGCTTAAAATAGCACAAGACACTTTTGTGCCCCATAATAGGGAGGCAAGCACTTCTAATTCATCCAACAGTGAAAAATGACTTAACATTGTATCCAAGTGGGTTGAGAAAAAGGACAAGTCAAAAGATACAAGTGAAGCTCAATCCACTCCATCAAACTATGAAGGTCAACTGAATTCACTACCTCAGCAATTCAAAGAAAATATTCAGTTAATGGACAAAGGCATGGGAGAATATTCCATTGGGAAATCTCTATGTCTTCCACAGTTACAACCATCTCCAAGATCATATGGACAACCATCCACATTAACACAACAATCATCACAACCTACCATGGTTTTGGATGATAGACTTGTAAAGGAAGGTACTTTAGAAGATGAATCATAGAACCCATAGAACCCCTCACACTTCATCCAAAGGACAAAACAGGACTGGGTTATACAGGGGAAACAAAAGAAGAAACTACTCATAAATTTGTTGAAAGGATTCTTCAAATGAGGGATAGTTCTGAAATAGATTCTAATGAATATGAGTGGGACTCTTTATCTGAAATATCATACAAGGACATACAAATTGATGTCATAAAATAGTATACACCCACACACGAGGAGGGACAAAGTTCAAGGACTAGACCCCTTGTATTTGGATCACAAAAATATCGATGACTCAAGTGAGGATGAATAGATATCGAGTGAAATAGATGACTTGGAGGACACTAATAATGGAGACCTTGACATCACCACTAACAACTTTGACAACATTTCTATTAGAACCCTCATGGTTGTTGACCTTATCCAATCTGATGACTTTTTACCATTAATGCATCATGAACTTATCGATTAGGAACCAACTGAATCTATTGAGGTACCTATCTTCGCGAATGATGATGCTATCGTTAATTTCCTTTGTAGTGACACACCTAACACAAGTTCTACTCATAAATCTCATAACGAAGCTTTGAATAAGGAGGGTGTCAAATTTTCCATTTGCAAAATTAAAAATAGGAATAATGGATCTAATGGTGAAAACCATTCAATGGCAGCATTAGATCTCAAAAAATTAAAAAAAAGAACGCATCTGACAGTGAAAACCTCTCTGAGGCACTGAAGGATGGGAGATATGACACCCTTCTGAAACACTATCATGAAAGATCATCAGTATTGGTGGATCCTACATAGTCTATCAATCTTGGCACAACAAAAAAGGCAAAAATTCTACATCTGGAAGCATCTATGACAGAACAAGAAAAACCTAAATTCATCAAGTTCTTTGAAGACAAACACATTAACTTTGCTTGGTCTTACTCTAATATGCCAGGATTAGATCTAGATCTTCTAATGCATAATTTATCTCTACCATCTGGGATAAAACTAGTAAAGCAAATACTAAGAAAAATGCATCCACATATCGCCTTGTTGGTAAAGGCAGAGCTGAAAAAGTTGTTAGATGCAGGATTCATCAGATTTATCGATTATGTAGAGTGGATTTCTAATATTGTACCTATTTCTAAACCAGGTAACAGTATTTGAATATGTACTAATTTTAGGGATCTCAACAAGGCATGCCCAAAGGATGATTTTCCCCTACCAAACATTGACATTATTGTAGACTTAACCACATGACACGCAATGCTATCACTAATGGATGGCTTCTCAGGATACAATCAAATAAAAATAGCACCAAAAGATTAGGAGAAAACAACATTCACATGTCCATGGGGAACATTTTGCTGGAACGTCACCCTTTGGGTTGAAAAATGTAGAGGCCACATATCAGCGAGCAATGACCATCATCTTCCATGACATGATGCATACCTTTATGGAGGATTACGTGGATGATATATTAGCAAAATCATATACCAGAGAAGGGTATCTAGAGATACTGGATAAAATCTTTACCAAATTAGAGAAGTTCAATGTCATATTAAATCCTAAGAAATGTGTGTTTGGTGTTACATTAGCAAAGATTTTAGGATATATAGTTTCAGAAAAGGGTATCAAAGTGGATCCTGCCAAGGTCAAGGATATAATGGAAATGTCGCCACCAAAGAATATCAGTCAACTACGGTCTCTATAGGGCAGATTGCAATCAATTAGGAGATTTATCTCCCATTTAGCAGACAAAAGTCATCCATTCAGTCATTTGTTGCATAAAAATGTCTCTTTCAAGTGGGATCAAGGGTGTGAAACAAATTTCAATCAAATAAAGCAATATCTAATGTCACCACCCATACTCATGCCACCTATAGAAGATAGACCATTATTACTATACATTGCAACAACAGAGATTTCTTTGGGGGCTTTATTAGCACAAGAAGATCTTGCGGGAAAGGAGCAAGTTGTCTATTATATCAGCAGGACTTTGAATGGTTATGAGATAAATTACACCTTCATTGAAAAAGCTTGTTTGGCGGTGGAATTTGCTACTCAGCAATTGCAGCATTACATGTTGGAAGATCAAAGAGCTACAATTATATGGAGATTCACAACTAGTCATTTATCAAGTAAATGATGAATATCAAACCAAAGATGAAAAGTTGATGTCGTATAAGAACATGGTGGATGATCTCAAAAATTACTTTGTAGATATCAAATTTGAATAGATTCCAAGGGAAAAAAACAAAGTCGTTGATGCTATGGCAATAATTGCTTCTCTATTGCATATTCCAAAAAAGCAAGGTCGTTATGAGTTTATGGTAGAACAAGTGTCTAATCCTGCCTATGATAATCTTGAATCTCAAACCATATGCCATATAGTGGACGTTGAATCCTCAATCTGTGGAAAGACCTATGCTTACCTTAAAGACAATATCCTTCCTCCCGATCTTTCTAGAAACCAGAAATGCAACTTTATCTATCAAACTACACGACATACCTTAATTGCCAACATACTTTACCATCGAGGTCTGGATGGTACTCTTCTTTGATGTCTAGAACATAACGAATCTGAAACAACCTTACATGAGGTTCATGAAGGTATTTGTGAAACTCATTCAAGCAGACTAACAATAGCAAATAAACTCCTTTGTTTGGGGTATTACTGGCCTAATATGGAGAAGGAGTCTTTTCAGTTTGTTAAGAAATGCCAGAAATGTCAGATCCATGGTAACCTAATCCATGCACCAGCATAAGAATTACAACCATTTACTTCAACATGTCCCTTTTTTCAGTGGGGGTTGAGCCTGGTAGGAAATATTAATCTGTCTTCATCCAATGGAAATAAATTCATAATCACAGCAACGAAATACTTTACAAAGTGGATAGAAGCGGTTCCCTTAACAACAATTACTGGAAAGCAGATTTCTTCATTCATTATGAATTACCTCATCTATCGATATGGCATACCTCAATCCATTGTCACAGACAATGGTAGACCTTTTAAGAACCAGGATGTATAGGAACTATGTGAAAGGTTTCATATCCAACATCATTTTTCAACACCGTACTACCCTTGAGGAAATGACCAAGCAGAGGCCTCCAACAAAACAATTCTAAAAATTCTAATGAAAATAGTCAATGATGTTGGACCTGATTGACACAGTCAACTAAACCCTGCTCTATGGGCATATTGAACCAGCATCAGAACACCTATAAGAGCTACACCATATGCCTTGGTATATGGATCAAAAGCCATCCTACCTATTGAGGTGGAAATACCATCACTTTGTGTGTCACTAAAGGGTATTATTACAGATTAGGATTATAGAGTCTCTAGACTTCAAGAACTGGAATTGTTGGATGAACGTCACCAGCAAGTTGTAAACCATTTGAAGGCATACCAATAGAGAATGTCTAGAAGCTACAATCACAGGGTAAAACCTATATTCTTTCAAGTTGGCGACTTGGTCCTAAAGGAAAACCCTAGAAATCAACAGGATAGAGAAAAGAAAAGAAATTTTGAGCCTAACTGGCTAGGTCCTTTTGTTGTCATATCAGTTTATGGATCCGGAGCCTATCAACTATCTACACCTGAAGGGGATTTGTTTGCTGAACCTATCAACAGTATCCATCTCAGAAAGTTCTACACCTGAATCACCTAGTGCAAGGTTCAAGCCTTGGAAAAATGGTTGTCTTGATGAAAACCTAGCAAACAGGCATCTTGGTAACAGAAAAATACAAAAAAAATAGAAAAGACAAAAAAATGAAAAGAGAAAAATACAAAAAAAGATGAAAAAATAGAAAAATACCAAAAAAATCATAAAGTCTAAAAAATTGCAATAAAAACATGTAGTGAAAACCTGGAAACAGGTGCTACTTGTGATTTAAACCAGCAGTACCATCTATCGGAGACATGTCATGGTCATTCACTTTTTGCCATCATTTTCGTCCGCTATCATATCCTCGCAATGTGGTCATGTCTCACCCTAACTTGGGGGAAAAATCCTAAACTCACTAGGGGCAATAAACTTTGAGCTTAATCAAATAGACAAACAACAGTCTGGAAAATGCAGCAAACACAATGATCATAGGAAAATACAACATTGAACAAATCAATCACTCGTCAGAAAATACACCATCCACACCAAATAGCTGAAATCAAATCAACAAACGACTTTAGGTGGATGATATTCTTTTGAATCATGATTTTATTGCTTTATGCTTGAATGTTCAGATGTTGTTGATTTTTGTTATCATTTCTTTAGAGCAACTCGATGATGTATTGAACTAGAGAAGCTAGGAAGAAGAATGATATTTTCTTTTTCTGTTGTTTGTGAATTAATTATTTATTGTGTAAATTATCACGAGACGTGCTCTACAAAGTATCACTGATGACATTCTAAATTCACATAGTATAATGATTGTTTCTTATCTGTTTATGTAAGAAATGCTCAGGTCATCTCGGTTTAATTATACCTAGATGCTTGTGTTCACTTGCAATATCAAAAATCATGAAAGTAGTACTCAGGTCATCATGGTCTAAATTATACCATCAATGCTTGTACTCACTTTCAACATTTTAAAGGCTCAATGATGATAAAAAGCATGATAAAAAGACTGTTAAGGTGACAATTTTGGCATATGTAGATTTGCATGATTAAATTAGATTGCATTTATGTTAGTTTTGCATCTGTAGAGTATTTTGTTACAAAGACGGGTAACCAATTCAAAAACGATGTTAACTTTCCTTATTAATGGACTAAGTATACTTGACATTAACAAAAACATCATCATTATCATGTAGTTACATAATCATTTGCATTACATACATTAGGAAACATTATTATATCATTTCATCATTCATACATTTGATCAAATAATTTGCATTTATCATGTCATATTCTTCATTTGTGCATTACATCTAAAATTGCATGAGAAAACTACCAAAAACAAATTTCTATGTCATTGCATTTTCATTCATCTATTCATCATATCATATATCATACATTTGAAATAAAATTATATTCATTATCCATTCATCCATTTATTATATCATTTATATGCATTTGAAAATACCCAAAAATAAAAGTCCATCATATCCCATTTACATCATTTTCATATATCATTGAAACATCATATTCAAAATCATACATATTGATGCATATTCATAACATTTAGATATACACATCATCATACAACTATTATCCATGTGAATACTACACATATCATGCATCCATACATCATCATTATTCGCATAATCGCATTTTTAAACATCATAGATAGAACATCATAAATCATAGCATATCACCATGATCATTAAATGCATCCATCACAGTATCATATAGATCATCACATGACATATAGAACATAGGAATTAAATGCATTCATCATGGAATCATATAGAACACATATAATCGATCAATCCATTGCATATCATATAGATCTCAAAATCATAATGTCAAATATACAATGATGTCTGAAATGTAAGGAGATATAACATCAGAAATGGTTGTAAATCAAAAAACTGGAGTATACATCATATCTCAAAATACATCAGAAAGTACAATCATAATGTTATGTGTTGCTAGCTCCAGATGGTGTAGGCATCTCTGGACTAGTCCTTCCACCACCAGACTTGCTAGGATCTCTCGGGTCTCTCAAAAGAGGTTGTGTAACACCCCTACTCATGGTCTTAGACTAGCTCCTACCTAATCAAGACTGGGCATAACTAACTCTCTGCTCGGAGGGAACTACATCATGGTACCAACCTCTGTAATACTCTACCTCCCTACCCACACAAAGGACCTCTCTCATATAATCAGCTATAGATGTACCATCAACCAATCTTTGTAACCTCTCAGCTGTCAAATGTGCCTACTTTGTAGCCCATCTGGCTGCATCTCTCTTGGCTATCAATGAGGCAATCTATGCCTGAGCAGCTTCCAACTATCCATGTACCTGAGACTGGGCCTGTGTCTGCATCTAGGTCTGTTTCTACACTAATAAACCTCGAGCCTATATCAACTACCCCTATAAGTTCTATACCTGCACCTATAAACTCGCAATCTGAGTCTACTAATGTTGGGAAGGTACCCCTATATGCACACGCTACTCGATGGGAGCTACCAGTGATCGCCTCTTATGAGGCACCATGAAGTCTCTAACATCAATAGGTGGACCTCCTCCACCACCTCCTCCATCATCTCCATCTCCCTCCTCATCACTACTACTCTCATCATCACCACTAATCTCAACACCCTCCTCCTCCTCACCACCCTCCTCCCTCCTTCGTTGGTGACCATGTGCAACAGCAACCTCCTCCTCACCAGGTAGTGGCACTGGCTCATCAAGAACAAAAATCTATGGAAAAGGATGTAGGGCCAAGTACTCTGCATAATCTTCTATGACACATGGCTCAATAATCTCAGGATGAATCTCCCAAACCAAAGGTTGTAGACCTTGGTACTCCTGAACGGCAGCATCATATGAAAGGCAAGGTCTCCAATTTGTAGAATTTATTTGACAACGAGCATAATGAGCAACACCCTCGGGTATGCCCTGTACGATACCATACTGTTTGAGCACTCTCCTAAACAAAAATCTCTCCAACACCCACTGAGTCCTACCAATTAGCAACATAGACTGACATAGATATGGTAATTTTATATCGTCGTCATCCCAGTGCTCGCAATCTAGATAGGGATGCCATGTGACAACCTCTACATCATCCAACACTCTCCTCCAATGCTCCAACTTACCCATCCTAGGCTGACTAAGTCGACCTGCGTATATATGCACATATGACCTCATGGCAAGTCATTGTCTCACCATCACTAGACACATAACAGCGATATGCTCCCACACCCACACCTGTAGTAATGTAACTCCTAAAGACAAACTGCAACCTTGGAGGTAAATCACCTGATGAAAATCATGGTAAAGATGAGCAAGCATACACATGCCCCATGCATATCTAGTACCATGAACAATCACTCTCCAACACATGACCCCAACTAGTATAAATTCCCTTTGACCTGCAATCAAGACAAAGGAACCCTCCAATGAAACCAGCAAGTACTAATGGCAAAGTGGCATAGGCATCCACCATCTCACTCCATGGAATCTTGTATCCACAAATCGTATCATCCTGGAACACTCTGTGTAGAGCCTTGATCCCACCTTGCTCTGAAGAATCATAAACTACTATATCACCAACAATGGGTATCCTTAAAATCCACCAAACATCCTCAGGAGTGACGGTCATCTCGCCAATAGGAAGGTGGAAGGTATTATTCTCTCTATGCCACCTCTCTACAAGGGTTGTCAAGAGACCTCGATTAATCCTAATCTGGGGCATAGATAAAAGAGACGATAAACCACAATGTGTGATGACTGACGTATCAGGTTGTGCTAGCTACGGTATCAAATCGAATGTCCTAGGAAACCGCTTTTGAATCTGTAAGTTCGCAAATGACTCCTATCATCACAAAATATTGAAAGTCAGTAATCATTGTCAATACCTCAAACATTAATCAGCCTATCAAATCTGATCGGCTTTGGTGAGATTTTGATCAAATCTCAAAAGCAACTATCATTGTACCTCAGCTATCATGAGGTCAGTTGATCAAATCAACCTCGATATCATGAGGTTTATCAATCAAACTATAATTAATCATCACCTATCATGAGGTTAATTATCATCAACCAATCAAAAAACCTCGCCTATCATGAGGTTGAACATCATCTACTCTATCATCAATCATATCAAATCAATGGCTGACATGATCAAAATCGACAAAATAAAGGATAAAATTGAAAAATTACATAATTTTGACTTGTATGCGCTAAAACAGTGTTTTTATGAGCCACAATATTCAATGCGCCATTAAAACATCTTAATGCACTAAAACAGGTGATCAAAGCACTATTTCATCATATGTGCCATTTCAGGAGGTAAATGTGCCACTTTTGACGATCAATGCACTATATCATCGGATGCGCTACTATACCCTACGTATGCGCTACATTTTTTGACCTATGCGCTAAAAATCAGATGCACTATTTCACCCTATCGACGCACTAAAACATCTAACCTATGCGTTATTCTAGTATATGTGTTAATACAAAACTTACATGCGCTACTGCGGCCTACAGATTCGCTAAAAGAATTCAAAAAGTTTAAAATCGAAATAAATGCATGAAAAACAAAAAAACATAAATAACGAGGAGGTTCACGAGTACATACCAGAGGTCCGTAGGTAGTCGGGCGGTTGTGTCAACGCACGTACTTGAAATGGTGAGTGTGGTATGGGATTGACATTATGCTCCAAATTGCTCTCACTCCAAATTTTCAAACTCAAACATGCACAAATGAATTCTAAAACTCAACTTTTTAACCTTTTAAAGGTTAATTAAGAGGATTTTTAGTGGCATTAATTTTTATTTATTTTTTACTAGAGGCTTAATTCACATTTCATAACAGGGGCATCTTTCAAACTATTTGTCGGGAGATAAATTATTTCATCATTAAATCTTTATCAAATCATCATAAAATCATAAAAATTTGAAAAATTCCAAAAAATATCCAAAAAATATCCAAAATTCATCAATTTATCTCCCGAGGGGGCATATATCCATCATCACAGCAAAATCAACGTCTGGGGCATACTAAATTATTTTCATCGATACTAGCAGCAGTAGCAGCAAAATTTTCTCTGAAGCAATGCGTAAACACATCACTTCAAAGAGGGGCAAAATGTATACACCTAAAAATGGTCTGGATAATTTAATTAATTAAATATGATTTATTTGATTAATTAATCTTTAATTCCTCTACTATTAAATAAATAAAAATATTTGTGGGAGTTTGGGTGGGCTCCCCCTCCCTCCTTTATTTTTCTCATCTCCGCACTGACGTGCTAGGAGGGCCAGCTAGGAGTTGAGGTGGCGGAAAGGAAAGGGTCAAGGGGGATGCAGAAGAATGTGACTAGGAGGCTAGTCACATGATGGAGGTGACAGGTCTCTTCCCAGAGCTTGAGGATGTTGTAGGCATCATTTCCTGGAGTTCATTTAATGCGGATTAAATGCGACACGTGTGGAGGGAAGTCATTAGCAAGGATGGTGGCAGGCTAGTACATGGCAGTAATTGAACTGTAAATTTTAAGTGGGAAATTTATCTCCTTAATCTCATTCATATGTGTTGTTTATACCGGTTAGTGGTGATTTTAGTGGCGGACTCTATTTGTTTTGGTGGTGGTGTTCATGGTAAAGCGTTCTCGCTTTGTCATCGAAGTCTTCATGGATGGCATAGTGAAGTTTTGGGCGGACACGCCAATCTATTTGAATTATTCAGCTAGACAAGCCTCCTTCAGAGAAGTAAAAGACCAAAGGCTGAAACGGATTCTCACAAACAAGGACCCGCTAGTCTTGGCGGCGACAAAAATGATCGTGGGAGCTGGTCATTTGGCTAACAAGGAGTTCGGCAAGGACAATCTTCACATCTCTTCTCAGTTTTTGGCATCTCTTCTGGACAATGGTGAGTCTAAGGCCGAGGCCAAACTGCTACTAGTTAAGATGTTTCGCAAGGATTTGGTGGGTGGGGTAAATGAGGTGTTGAGTTTTGTTGTGGAGGGCAGAGGTGTTCCAAGGCCGAGTGACTTTTCAGCTGTTCGAGGTTCAGATGAGGTCGTAAAGCTATTCCCGTTCCTTCTTGACTTGAGCGGTCCGGCATTGAGTAGACATAGGATGGTGGCAGCAGTGGCCATCTAATTCCTGAAGAAATTCTTCGGCCTAATGGTCGTAGGTGGTGTCGAGTGGGTAAAATTCTTTGAATATTTTGTTGTTTTAAATAACTTTATGTGAATGCCTTTATGTAGATGTTGGTTCTGGTAGTTTTTAGAGTTTATCTCTATGGTCCAATGGCATTTTACAGTCTTGGGGTTTGTAATTTCGGTCTCTTAATGGTCATTTTGTGAATTTTGGGTGCTTGGGACTTGTCTGTTCATGGTCGGGGCCGAACCTTTCTGGCCTTTTGGGTTGATAGTTGGCTTTGTTGGCGGGGTGGTGGATTTTGGATGGCTCAGGGGTCTCCTATTTTTGGGTGGCTAGGTCTCGCATTGGCCGTCTTTGGGGTGGTTTTCTGGTATAGGTGGTAGGGTTGGGATAGCTGGTAATTAATGGCGGAAGCTTTTCCTACATTTGCAAACGGTTGTACTCTTTTTATCTAATATATAAATCAAACTTGCGTATCAAAAAAAATATATATATATATTTATTTATATAGTTCATCTTTTAATTCTTCTATCTTTATTATATTATTTCTTCTTAATTAAATAAACAAATTTAATACTTTGTTTTATTTAATTATTATTAAATTCCTCTATTAATTATCTTCCATCACATCATCCCATCTAAATTAAATAAACAAGTTTCATACTTTGTTTTATTTAATTATCATATTCTCTTTAATATTTATTTAATAAACATGGACTTCTATAATTTGCTTTATTAAATTAAATATCTTATTTTCCTAAATTGAATAAATCCAAATATTCAATTGAAATATATTCTACAGCTAATCATATCCACCTACCAAACTAGATATGAAATGTCTAATTTAATTCATCTCAACCTTCACGGGCAAATTTGGAGACAAATCTGCAAGTAAACTTCATCTTCTTCCATTGATTCTTCCTATCTTCTGGCTGAGTATTTTTGTGGGGAGCAAGAATCTCCATAATCAGCTTAGGCTTCTTCATCCTTCACCATTCAATCCTCAAGATCAAATCCAAACCTTTACTTGCTGCTACATCACAAATATGTTACTGGGAATCTATAAATATAGCCTCTTTCTACAGGAAATGGATCCCAACTTTGTGCAAACTTACTATGTAGAAATAGCAATTGAGCAATCAATCATCTTAGCAATAGCAATATCATTTAGCAATAGGAATAGCAAGCATTTTAGAATAGAATCAATATCATGGCTTTTCATTTAGTTGCATCATAGTTTATTGTAGCTTCTTTCATCAAGTTTCATGTCAATTTAGATTACATTATCATCATATCATTTAGATATCATCATATAAGATTAGATTATTGCATTTAGTGGCATCTCATTCTCTATATTGGCATTTTAACAGTCATAAT
The DNA here is from genome assembly GCA_007258455.2 of Sequoia sempervirens. NCBI lineage: Eukaryota > Viridiplantae > Streptophyta > Pinopsida > Cupressales > Cupressaceae > Sequoia > Sequoia sempervirens. The sequence goes on along the minus strand of VDFB02276161.1, from coordinate 75,025 downwards.
GCTTACCAAATTTGAGAGCATCGTGACTTCATAATGTATACACCTAAAAATGGTCACATCGCATTGTCTGGTAATTAATTAAATATTTTTAATATTTAATTAAAATCTTCGAATTTCATTTGCGTATAAATAAATTTAAATAATTTATTTATATTTGTTCATTCTTTCATTTCGATTAAATAAATATGTTTATTTAATTATCTTTTCGTATCCATTTCTTAATTAATTAAATAAACATTACGATTTATTTATATTAATTATCAATAATCTTGGCTTGAATATTTTATTCAAATAAAGATTAAATATTCCTCTTTTCTAAATAAATTCTTCTAAAATCCTTTCACAATTAAATATCTCAAAATATTTAATTAAATTCTTCTAATATCCATTCACAATTAAATATCTCAAAATATTTAATTAAATTCTTCTAAAGTCACATCACAATTAAATATTCCAAAATATTTAATTAAATCTTCCATAGTGCTAAAATCAAAAATCAAACTCAATAAATGAAATTAAATAAATTTATTTATTTAATTAATTTGAGAATTATCTTCAACAGCCGTGAAGCAAACTGCCGAAACAGAAAAATTAAATTCCCCTGTTCCTATGCGAGCTTGTTCCCGTGGGTTGAAGACAGGCATCCATTCTTCTCTCCAACCTCCCAACCTCTTCCCTCTTCTTCTCAACCTCTCCATATCTCGCCATTCAAACTTACTAGACAACCTCACAACCGTTGATCCTTGCCAGCCAGGATTGTGCCTGCAAAAAAACTATAAATAAGACTGTCGGGTCTTTGAATTCACATAGAAGCTTTCAATAGAATAACTATAGTCAATTTGCATAAGCCTTTTAGCATTCACAGTATTCAAGCATCATAGTATAGCATAGAATCATGGCATATTCACTTTATTTCATAGCATACTCCATTTACAGCCCCTGTGCATAATTCACAGCCCCTCTGCACATTCGTCAACATTCTCACCTTCACCAGCATATAGGATAGAGATTTTCATTTGCATACTCATTCTGCGAACTGCCATTTGGAGAAGCTGAACTTACATAATCTGAAAGCAGCAGCTTCGAACAAATCTCTGGAGATAGAGGAAGATGGAACACCTCTGAGGAAGCTCATTTCTTTGTTTCAAATCAAATTAATTAGCATTTCTTTGGTTTAAAGTTCTATTAATTGTGTGTTTTATTTTCAATTTGATTGCATAAATCTAACATACACATTTTTGGCGCCCACCATGGGGCTCTTGCCCCCAATTCTCACATCTTTTTGCAGGTTTCTTTGACATGTTACAGCCAAAAACAGCGGATTAGCACAAGAAACACGTTTCAGAAAATTCATACCCAGTTCAGCGCCGGTGAAGAATCCTGTAGCACATTTGAGACATCCTGCAGCGCTCTTAAGCTATCCTGCAGCGCATTTGAGTCATCCTGCAGCGCTCCTGATCCATCCTGCAGCGCATTTGAGCTATCCTGCAGTGCTTTTAATCTATCTTGCAGTGCCTATGATAAATCTTGCAGCGCCCATGAAGACTGTTATAGCGTATATTTCAAAAACCTGCAAATTGTAATTTGTAAGTTTAATACAGTTTAACTGAATCTGACGCAACCGCGGACAGTTAATAATTTTAAATTGGAATGAACCAATCCTAGGGTAGACACATAACTTAAAATGAAGCAATCCTAGGGTAGTCATAACTTAAAATGAAGCAATCCTAGGATAGTCACTTCACATTTGATTTTGGGGCTAAAATGAACTCTATGTTTGTGTGAAGCAACATCTTCATTTAGCATAGTAAACTTTTATTTTGGGCTTAAAATTCAATCCTTGTTTGCTTTGTTTTAAACGGTGATAGGCCTATGCTCTCCCCTTAACTGGGTGATCAAAATGCCAAACTCATCATTTTCCCTTTATGCAATTTCCTGTTTTATTAACACCTTTTAGAAGGCCTTCCATAGTGGGAAAAAGTACTCACCCTACGGGAACGACCTAAGTGGGAACAACTAAAGCCAAGTTTTTCAACCCACTCTAATCAAATGCAGATGGTTGACAAAAATCCCATTCGACAGTAGTGTGCATTGACAACCATCCCCAAAGCCTTTGTTCTAAAGGTAGGGAGGTCTCTCGAGGGAGTCTATCATTTGCCGCACTAAACGGAAACCCTTACTAAGAACTTAGTGTAGTATCTAACTTGTTAGTTTTCGAACATCATATTAATCACAGTGTAGGGGAGGGAAGAATCTACCCCCAAGATACTCACCATATAACTGCCAAGGATTGTTTATTCAGGGGATCCAGTATCCACTTTCGTCACTCTGAGTACGCACCTGGAAAAGAAAAAAACACGGGTGCCCTTTCGGGGGTGACACGGCTATGTGAGTCGACGAGTTCTAAGATGTGGGTTGTTGATTACTATGATGACCTACTTGAGAACTAAGAGTGAGTCTGTTTGAGATGCTTATCATGTGTAAATCCTGTTAAAACAATTTTTGAAAAACATTTTGGTCATACACTTGATGTTTAGCATAGGACTTAAGACAACTATTCTACAAATTGCTTGATGTATTTTCAATACACTAATTCAGATAAGATCATCCAAAACTCACAATTACATTGATCACAATTATCATTTTTCAAGACTAGGATCAAATCTCAAAACAGTGCATCTTTTCAAACAAGTTTTTTATTATTGATTCAACTTCCCCAACAGGATTCTAATATCCTTTCATCTTGGAAGCCACAATCAAGAGTTAGAAACGTCATTTGATCATATCATAAGATTTTCATCTTATCAGATCAAGACATCATCATTTTTGCACTTATAAACCTATGATCTAAGTCTAGAAGAACATTTCAAAATTATATGCCTGTTGTCCACTTTACAACATGGGTGATAGGGAACAAAATCCTTTTCATAGGTTTTGTATTGGGAATAGTTCAAATGATGAAATAACTGATGAAATGATTCAAGAAGTTGAACAAGATCCACAGTTTCACATAATTTTGGACAAGATGTTAGAGCGAGATAAAGAAGGCTACTTTCTTTTCTTAGCAAACCAAGGTGCCAAATTTGCCTCTAACTACAATATGGAGAAAATCAAGGAAGATCCTGAAAAGACTAAAACTCCATTAAATGATCTTAGTAGTCTTCTCCAACAAACAAGAGCACTCCAAAGCCAAATCAAGGAAATAAAAGGGGGCACAACTACAAAGTCCTTTGATGGAAATATGAATGTAACCTCTTCTCCTCCAAAAGCAACATCATCCAAATTCAATGTTTTTGAATTTTTGCAAAGGTTACATAAGAAGCCCAAATCTAAGCCATCAAATAAAATTGACCAATCCTGTCATGTTATGCATTTATCTTCATCCCCCATAATTCAAAATGAACCTCACAACTCTTTCACTCAAGATAACGATTCCATTCAATCACCTTCTTCTATCATATCCTTTACATCCAATGATTCATTTCAATCTACACATCTCAATCAAAACATTCTACAAACCCTTCCTATCTTTGATCAAGATCCCATATCTCAAGGACCATATGATGATCCCCTCCTTTCATTATTCACCCATGATAATCCTCTTCCATCTCAAGAACAAAATGTTCTTCCAAGTTCTTTCTTCCACATCATCTAATCAATCCATACCATCCCATGATTCTATTGCATCCCAAGAGCATGATATTTCTTCCATCCTATCTAATGATGTCTTACCAATTGATGATCAAGATATGATTTCTACAAAATTTCACGATTCCCTTCCTCATCAAGATCAATATAAGCTTCCATTCAAGGATACCCTTTCATCCCATGAAGATGATTATCCTTCTCATGATCAAGATATTCCTTTCATACCACTTCATAATCCTTTTCCAAGTCAAGATCAAAATGCCCCATCATCCCCATGTCAAGAGCCTATCACATCTATTCAAGTTATCCATGAACCCCACACCTATAAATTGGGATCCTCCACCTTTATCCATTTTGGTTTACTTCCAAAACCTATCCTCTCATCCATATCATATCCTCCTCACAATGGACTCGCATCTTGTTTCACAAACAATACATATCCAATTGGTAAACGAATGTGTGAAATTATGAATTACAAAGGAAAAGGTTTAGGCCTTCATGAGCAAGGCATCCTAGAACCCCTTTTTGTCCAAGCACATCCATATTCTCATGGCCTTGGTTATACACCTCATGCTCAACCTAGGTATCCTAGTTCATCAAACTCTCCATCCATCCTAGGTCCTTATCCTAGTCCATCAAAAACTCCATCTATCCTAGGTATCCTAGTCCATCAAAAACTCCATCTATCCTAGGTCCTTATCCTAGTCCATCAAATTCTCCGTCCATCCTAGGTCCTTATCCTAGCTCATCAACTCTTCCATCCATATTAGGGTCCCACATTTCTCCATCTCCTATTCTTCAAGAACAACAAAAGCACACATCCTTGATCCACTTTCAAAATTATTCCTTCATTAACTCATCCATCATACATCCATATCGTTCATCTCAATCCACCCCTCCCATTGCTCTTGGAAGCAATTTGGGTGCCAAATATCAAAAGCTTCAATATAAAATTCCACATGTATCAAAGGATCAACATGTCTCCTCGAAGAGTCATGCAAAAATAAAAGAAAATTTGATCCAAAAATCAAAAGGCAATTTTCAAAGGCCACAAAGGCCCATCAAAGCAAAGGCAATTTCCAAAGGTCACAAAGGCCCATCAAAGCAAAAAGGAAATTTTCAAAGACCACAAAGGTCCATAAATCAAAAGGAAAAATGTCAAAGGCCCACAAAGCAAAAATCAAAGTCAAAATTCATGTGGATTCCTAAAATTTTCATAGAAGCAATAAACTCTAAATTGGCTAATCCAAAAGCTTCCTCCAATTTTCCATCTAATAACCTATCACCTTCCAAATCCATTTTTCCTCCATCACTCCACCACCCTTCAAGGTGTGTGCCAATGTTGATTTTTCCATCCTTTCCATCTATCCATCAACAGGTCTTCCAACCTCCTATCCATTATCCAACATTCATCCCCCATCATTCTTCTTTAATCCAAACTTTTGCATAAGTCCTTAGATTCTTCCATCATATCATTAATCTGCCTACATTTAGGATTTTAATTCCCATTTCCATGGTTTATTAGAGGGATATTTGGTTGTGAAACTTGATGCTTAAGTCCTTCCTCCATCTCCCTATCCTCCATATCCTATCTTCCATATTCCTCTTGCACTCTACACTTAGGGGCAAGTTTCATCCATCTTATCATTCATGGTCATTATCCTTTCTATGCCCATTCCTTACATTTCCACCTTTGATCTTGACAAGGTTAAGGATCTTCTTGAAAATCATACATCTTATCCTATTCACTTCATCCAAATCTTCAATACCATATCCTTTGTCATGCATATTCTCTTATATTGTGGGGAATCTTGTTCCTTCAATTAGTCATTTCATCTCATTTCATCTTAAAAAATCCAAAAAAAATCATAAAAAGTCCTTAAAAAAATCCAAAAAAAATCAGAAAAAGTCCTGAAAAAATCATAAAAATCAGAAAAATCTTGAAAAGGTGCAATAAAAACAAGTGGCGAAAACCTGGCAAACAGGGGCTACTTGTGATCAAAATAGGCTCCTCCATCTATTATTTTTTGTCTTGCATTTACTTTCATCCATTCATATCTATCATCTGTACATATCTTTTATATCCACATCATATGGCGGGAATCCTTATGTTTTATCATGGCTTGATGAAATTTTTACATATCCATACTCTTTAGGTTGTGTTTACAATGGGGGAAAAAGCTGCAATATGGATTGAACAAGAGAGGGGCAATGAGCTTTTTGAACATCACGAACAGACACAAAATAGTTTGCCAAAACAACAACAAACATTGCCATATCAAATCAACTACAACATGCTTATTCAATGTAAATTGGCATCAAAACAACATGATCCAAACAACTATCGAAACGAGAACATCAATGATGATAACCAATTTGGATGATCTTAATCTGAATAATGTTTGAAATATTTTAGGCAAGATTTGAATGGTTGTTTGATTTTTCTATTATATCTCTCGAGCAATTTGATGATGTACTGAACTAGAAAAGCAAGGAAGGAGTATGATTTTTCTTTGTCTGTTGTTTGCGAGGAAATCATTAGTACTATGTAAATTGGTCGCAATACATGCTCTACTAAGTATCATGGATGACATTTCAGAATTTACATGGGAAATGGGTTAACTCTTGTCTGTTTATGCAAGCAATACTTAGGTCATCTCGGTTCAATTATACCTAGATGCTTGTATTATCTTGCTATATCAAAAATCATGAAAGCAATACTCAGGTCATCACTGGTGCTAACATACCCTTTGATGCTTGTATTAACTTTCAACATTTCAATGCTCAATGATGACATAAAAAGCACAAATAAGCTCTCAGAATGTCAATATTGTATGGATGTCCTGCATGGTTAGTATAGCTTGCATTCATGTTAGAATCTGCATTTTGCATTTATAGATTTTCCCAAAAGCTAGAAAAGTATACAATGTCTCAATAAAAATAAAAATAAAGTTGATCACATGAAAATATTATGAGGTGCTACCCCCAGATGTTGTTGGTCTCACACCACCTGCTCCTAGATCAGAAGATCAAATCATCAATAACATCAGAAGATCAGACCGTCATTCAAATCAAAATGGATCATCAAATCAATCAAATCAATCCAATCGGAATACATGATTTGACTGTTTGTTTTCAACAACTTTGAAAGCAAATTTATCAAATCTATTATTTGTTTTCAACAACTTTGGAAGCAAACTTATCAATCGAAACCTATCAAATCAAATCAACAACTATTTGTTTTTCAAAATCATGAAAGCAAACATATCAATCAACAACTATTTGTTTTTCATCATCATGGAAAGAAAATTAATCAACATCATGTTTGTTTTTAACAACTTTAGAAGAAAACTTATCAAATCATTTGTTCTTCATCATCATGAAAAGCAAATTTATCAAAATCATGTTTGTTTTTAACAACCTTAGAAGCAAACCTATCAACAACTATTTGTTCTTAACAACTTTAAAAGCAAATTTCTCAGCTACTATTTGTTTTCCAACAACCTTGGGAACAAATTTATCAGACAAACATCATCAAATCAAGGAATCACAATCAATATAAAATTGGGGCATTTCATACATTTTATCACAATAGGGGCAATTCAGTCATCAATTTTTCATCTCACATCTTTTCAAATCATTTTCTTCATATCATCATTTTCAAACGATGAATCAACATCATCAAAATCATAAAAAAAAAAAATCACAAAAATCAAAATATTATTGATTCATCATTTGAGGGGGCATATACCTATCAACATTCGACAGTCAACATTTGGGGCAAATTTCAAAATTTTTTGAAGCAATGCGTAAAACACATCACTTCAAAGAGGGGCAAAATGTATACACCTAAAAATGGTCACATCGCATTGTCTGGTAATTAATTAAATATTTTTAATATTTAATTAAAATCTTTGAATTTCATCTACGTATAAATAAATTTAAATAATTTATTTATATTTGTTCATTCTTTCATTTCGATTAAATAAATATGTTTATTTAATCATCTTTTCGTATCCATTTCTTAATTAATTAAATAAACATTACGATTTATTTATATTAATTATCAATAATCTTGGCTTGAATATTTTATTCAAATAAAGATTAAATATTCCTCTTTTCTAAATAAATTCTTCTAAAATCCTTTCACAATTAAATATCTCAAAATATTTAATTAAATTCTTCTAATATCCATTCACAATTAAATATCTCAAAATATTTAATTAAATTCTTCTAAAGTCACATCACAATTAAATATTCCAAAATATTTAATTAAATCTTCCATAGTGCTAAAATCAAAAATCAAACTCAATAAATGAAATTAAATAAATTTATTTATTTAATTAATTTGAGAATTATCTTCAACAGCCGTGAAGCAAACTGCCGAAACAGAAAAATTAAATTCCCCTGTTCCTGTGCGAGCTTGTTCCCGTGGGTTGAAGACAGGCATCCATTCTTCTCTCCAACCTCCCAACCTCTTCCATCTTCTTCTCAACCTCTCCATCTCTCACCATTCAAACTTACCAGACAACCTCACAACCGTTGATCCTTGCTAGCCAGGATTGTGCCTACAAAAAAACTATAAATAAGACTGCCGAGTCTTTGAATTCACATAGAAGCTTTCAATAGAATAACTATAGTCAATTTGCATAATCCTTTTAGCATTCACAGTATTCAAGCATCATAGTATAGCATAGAATCATGGCATATTCATTTTTTTTCATAGCATACTCCATTTATAGCCCCTATGCATAATTCACAGCCCCTCTGCACATCCGTCAGCATTCTCACCTTCACCAGCATATAGGATAGAGATTTTACTTTGCATACTCATTCTGCAGACTGCCATTTGGAGAAGTTGAACTTACATAATCTGAGAGCAGCAGCTTCAAACAAATCTCTGGAGATAGAGGAAGATGGAACGCCTCTGAGGAAGCTCATTTCTTTGTTTCAAATCAAATTAATTAGCATTTCTTTGGTTTAAAGTTCTATTAATTGTGTGTTTTGTTTTCAATTTGATTGCATAAATCTAACATACACAAATAAATCTTTGAAGATAGAGAGCAATATGATGCTTTCAGTAGATTCTTTCTTTTAATTAGATTAATTGTTGTTTGAATCTTTGATATAATGTCTTATTGATTGTGTTGATTATCATTTACTCATATTTTACTCACACAAATATAATTTAAAATAACACTTATCCTCTTCTATCTTCACATCTATTAATGTAACTACTCAAGACTAGATTAAATGCATTCAAATGTTTTATAATGAAGTCTCCATCTCTCATTTTTAAAGAGTAAATCTTTCTTTTCAAAAATAATTTATTCACAAGACTCTTAGTTTGGTAAATCTCTCTTATTCTATTTCATAACTTATATGTGTAGTGTAGAAAAATATAATCCTTTACATTTTTACACTTTGTTTGGGCCCTCTTAATTAAAATAGACTTAATTATACCTTAATAAGCCTTATTTTACATCTACAAGCCTAATAAATTACATTTTTTGAAGGGGAAACCCAACAATAATTAATGCCAACACATAACACTTTACCTTGAGCAATGTGTGTTCCAGGAATACGTGTTTGGGACCCATTCACCCATGGGTGAATAGGTCCTCCCTAGGCCTTTGAACCTAAATTTAAATTATGTTTTTGGTGGTATTTTAATGTCTCTAAATTCAAATTTTGATGTCGGCTTGTAATGTTTAATTTTTGGGAAATTAAGAATACATATCTACAAATACAAGGTTATTTTATCAATTCAAATGATCTAGCAAGAGGTGAACTTTCATATGAGAAAATATTGTTGTCAAGGTATTCAAGACCAGATTTATCAGTGATTTATTGTAGCAATCAAGATCTCAAGCATCGTGTCAAAGTCTTAAGCATCATGCATGTTTTTGGAGCTAACATTATGATGTAGGTTTCAAACATCAAGTCAAGTATTCAAAGCATCAATTCAAGCATCAAGATCCACATCCATTGAAGCCATTTCATGCAAGATCAAGATCAAGATTTTATATTTCCAAAGGTTTATTCAAGGGTTTGGTGAGTTGCAACATAGCATTGTTCATTCATCATTCCTTTCCATATTTCATTATTTCAATTCAAGATTTAATTGCTCAAATGGGGTTTGACCAAGGAAAACCCCCATTCACCAAAAACAAACAATTTTTCCCTCTTCTATTTATGTTGTAGATTTTAGGTTGAAGAATAATTGAAGACCTTTTGAAGTGCAAGATTGGAAAAGTTGTCAAAAATTGAAAAAGTTGTCGTCAATTCATAGAATCTCACCTACAGATTTGATTTCTGACTTTCCAACACTACAACCCAGATCAAACAAAAGCTGCAAATTGACATCAGAGGCTTCCAAACAAAATTGAAATCCCTAAAAAAGACCCATTCGCCCATGGGTGAATGAGTCCCAAACAGCCTCCCAAAATTTCCTTTTGATGACTGGTACACAGTGTTCTATCCTTCTCAAATCTGCAGAAAGTTTTATGTTTTTTTCAATATTAAGCTTTATATATTGTTTCAAGTTTGAATGAGCATAATTGAGTAGATTTTCTATTTATTTTTTTCTCCCAAACTTTTTGTTCAGGCTGAAACCCGCATCCTCAATCATAGGGAAACTTTAAGCATTTATGCACTAGCGATTGGACAACTTTCATGGAGTGAAGCCATGGGTAGCCTAACTTCACACAAATTGATTTGACATAGGGATGATGGAGAATGATATAGTCAATATTTTCGGTCCAACTTGTAAAGGAAGAGTTATCGAACCTATCATAGGGCTAGCAAAACCATTATGTGTTTTGATCCATGCTTTTGATTATTCATAAGTATCTTGATTAAGTTCATGCACAAACAAGAATTCTTCAGTTATCACATTCTCTACACAGACGGGATCAATTAACATCCCATTAGTAGGCTTTTCATTGATTCTTCCAGCTATGTAAAGAGGACCATTGGGTGCAAGTTTATGTCATTTTGTGAGAAAGCAATGTCAAGGGGCATTTTGGTTAGAACCTTACAAGGTTGAACTTCAATGAAGTTGATTGAAGGGTTTATAGGATGATTTTTTATGTGACGATTAATGATGTAAGAGAGAATACACAAAATTTCTATTCCTTGTTCATATTTAAGCATTTTCCCTATGTTCTCTATGATAGGAACCATAGTACCAACAATGTATTCAGAACTCACAAAGTTTTACAATTTGTCAAATTCTTCATCTATTTTTCTAAGGTTATCTTGAGGGACATTAGCAACCATTGATTCAATATTAGTCACATTATTTGTTGGTAAGGATGTCATAGGAAACGAAGTGTCAAGGGTATGATCCATAGTGGATTGACTAGTATCAACACTATGAGAGAAAGAGTTAGAAAACACAAGATCAATAGTGAGTGATGCCTCGCAAGATGACATGAGTCTCGAACTACATCTCACGATAGTATTGGCAACAGGACACCAGGTTGTGAAACTCATACAAGTTTCACAAACCTAAGGTGCACCCAAAATGGAGAGTGGGCACTAGATAAATGCAATCAAACACCCTAGAATATGAAATGCAATGCAAGTATGTAAAGAGAGCAATTTGTAGATTTTAAACAAGATAATGTTCTGATTATACTATGAAAAATCTTGAAATTTGATTTCTTTTAATTCTAATTTTTATTTTTGAAATGCACTTGAATTTGATCAATTAACCTTAATGTAAAGAAAAATTTTGGAAACTGAAACAAAGATCTGAATGCAAAAACACAATGCAGACTGATGGTTTTTAATGCCCAAAATTCAGAAACAAGCCTAATCAAGGACTCATTCGCCCATGGGCGAATGGGTCTTGCTTCAAGGTTTTGAAAAATCAAATTATAGATTTTTTAGTTGATACTTATGTTTTCATATTTTGGTTGCAAACAAGTAACAGTTTCAAAAAAAAAAAAATGAGATCTAAATGCAAGTGTAAAATGATGTTAAATGACAAGCAAAAAGACCTAATTTGAAATGAAATTTTGATTCAATTTTCTAATTTGTTGTTGATCATGTAATGTTATGTAAACACTTTGCAAAATGAATGATATTTTTGAATTTTTCATATTTTAAAGAATGTAAAAATGCAAACCTAAAACCTTAAATGAGATGCAAAGTAATGCAAGTTATGAACCCTAAAATGAGATGCAAATTAGTGCAATGCAATGCAAATTAATGCAAGTCCTAGATCTAGGTTTTGAATGGACTCCAAATTTCAAAATTTTGTTGTACAAAGTCAAGTTCACCACAATGAAACAAAAATTAGGTTATGTTAGGGGGTTTCACCAATTTAAAATGTAGACCTATTTCTCATTATTTCATTAGGAAATGAGATTCACACAAATAATTGACTTACAACCCTTAGGTGAGTCAACTAAAATGAGGGAATCTACTAATTTCCTTATGATTGAGGATAGGGGTTTCATCCTAAACAACACTTTTGGGAGAAAAACAAAAAATAGAAAATCTACTCAATTATGCTCATTCAAACTTGAAACAACAATATAAAGATCAATATTGATAGAAAAAAAAAACTTTATGTAGATCTAAGAAGGATAGAACACTGTGTACCAGTCACCAAAAGATAGTTTCGGGAGGCTTTCTATGACTCATTCGCCCATGGGTGAATGGGTCTTTTTTCATGGATTTCAAGCAATTTTTGGGAGCTTCTGATGTCATTTTGTAGCTTCTATTTGATTTGGGTTGTAGTGTCAGAAAGTCAAAAAATAGATCTGTAGGTGAGATTTCGTGAATTGACAACTTTGAAAACTTTTCCAATCTTGCACTTCAAAAGGTCTTTAATCCTCCTTCAACCTAAAATCTACAACATAAACATAAGAGGGGAAAATTGTTTATTTTTGTTGAATTGGGGTTTGCCTTGGTCAAACCCCATTTGAGTAATTAAACCTTGAATTGAAATAATGAAACATGGAAAGGAATGATCAATGAACAATGTTATGTTGTAACTCACCAAACCCTTGAATAAACCTTTAGAAATCTAAAATCTTGATCTTGATCTTGCATGAAATGGCTTCAATGGATGTGGATCTTGAGGCTTGAATTGATGCTTTGAATACTTGACTTGATCTTGAAATGAAGGAAAATAGGGGTGTTTGGGTTTGGAAAAATGTTATGGAAGGGGGTTCACCACAATGAATTGATACCAAAGGACCTATTTTCCTAATTTCATTCAAGGAAATGAGATCTACACAATGAAATGACTATCAACCTCAAGGTGATTCAAATCAAGGTGTGATTCTGTAAATTTCTCCTTTATGCAAGGATGAGGGTATGGGTTAAATAGCACTTTGGGGAGAAAGATTAAAACCATCAATTAAACTCCAAAATGCAAGCTATAAAATGCAAATGAAAGACCGTACTCAAAAATAATGGAACCAGCAATCAAAAGGCGGATCTGGAAAGGGGAAAATTGTAATGCCCCACCACGCAACCCTAGGGGAAGTTGCAAACTACTAAACAAATGCAAAAAATTTATTTTATTTTTTGATTACAAATACATGTAAGGTTACAACACAAAGCCAACAATCCCCTAAGGTTACAAGACAAAGATTATCTAATCACAAATTAAAACAACATGCATGAAATGAAACATAACAACATTCACTTAACTAATTAAAGCACATACATTCCATACATGAGATTTTCATTAAGACCATGAGATCCTTCACGGTTACCAATGGCAGAAGTTATATAATTACAATTACATCTCTCATTCCCAGAATGAGGTAAATCAATAACATGATTGTTTATTACAATTCCCACCTCGATAACAATGAGGGGTAAATAAAATACAAGAGCAACTAACATAAATGAAACCAAGTAGCAACTAGATCCCACGAGCTCTCCAACACGAAAGTCTCGTCCACATAAGCCAACTCCAAAACAACGGAGTAAGGTGCATGTTCCACCCAACCAAGTGATACCCGAAGGCTCACCCCCCATGCTAGGAGATAGTAACAAGGGTTTCAGGTCAAGACCAACAACCTCTAAACATAGGCAACATGACTCAACTGAAAAGGATACGTATATGACATCACATGGCACAAGGGTTACTATGCTTCCATATTTGAAATAATAATCACATGACGAATACAAACATAATGCTGACCTAGGAGAAGTGTCATCACAATGTCGCATGGGATATCCTGGCAAGTCTTCCTAGGTCCCGGCCCCCATCTCGAGATATCCTGGTAACCTCTAACATCTCCCAGCCCCACATGCAAACCAATGCGGAATCAGTTATCTTTCGAAGGTACAAGCTAACGATCTTTCCATTCCAGGCCTTCTCGTCTCATCCCAAGTCTATACAAGCACTTGCGTCCATGAGCGAGGAAAAATTAATCTTTTTAAATGTTGGTACCACCTATGCTAATTAATTGGTTTAAGTTTTCACTGAATTAACCAACTTATATTGAGATCTTTTGGCACCACTTTGTGTGTTGGCCCTCAATGCAAGCCACTTCTCTAAGACAACACGTGGAACTATGCCACCACCAAAGGGTACTCAAGTACGACCTAGGGATAATGAATCCCTAAACACGACATGAAGTAAACAAAACCCGCCCAAGATAATCAGATATAACACTGGACACAAGTACGCACTACCCAAGGCAAACAAGGTTGATTGACATGTTGACAACCCCAAAACACATAAAAGATGATTCAATCTGGAAGACTTACGAGATCTGACTCAAAACCCAACAAGAATAAGCACCCCACGACGAAAGAAAGCTTGCAACAATATAAGGTAATCTACCTTCGGATTTCATAAATCCAATCATTCATCACATTAGTGCATTTAAACAAATTAAATAAACTATGTTCTTGCACAATCACATAAGGGTTTGAATGTTCGTTTGATTCTTAATGACACAATACATACGATAAATTAAATCAATCACTCTTTGCTAAACCATAATTTTCTATATCTAATTTTCGTCTATCCCTTAACAAATATCTCATATATAATTTAAATACTTCTTCTCTTTTAAGGAAATAAATCACATTTTAAATATACAAATATGTTTATTAAATATCTATGAAATCAGATATCCGTATATATGTGCATTTTAAAATATATTTATAATTAATGTTTAAAAGTGAATAATAATTACTTAAGCATTTTATTAAAATATAATATACACATATTATAATATATATATATTATATATAAATAATATTAAATTATTATATATAACATATATATTAAAATATACATATAAATTATATTTTAATTCATAAATATAACCATTGGTATAAACTTAATATTGTATATATTAAATATAAAATATATAATATGAAATATATTAGATATTTTATATTTAATAAATATAATAAAAAAAATGAAATTTAAAAAGCAACCGGCGACCACGTTTAGGGCTTTGTCGTGCCCTATTAAGAACAGGGGATGCAGCCCCATTGATGGGGCGGCGGCAGCCTATGTAGGCAGCGTCGGCGCTGCCTCCACAGGCAGCCAACGCCATCAATGGCGCTGCGCTGGGGTGGAACCCCTTCCTCATACCCTTGCGATGGAAAAAATGAAGCTTCACCCAAAAAAGTGAAAGATAAATGGTACAGTAAATAAAGCAATTACGGGTAAAACCATATCTGATCATAAAAGAATATGAAAGTGCCGAGGCCTCAACGAATTTTGAATTTAAAATAGAAATACATATATTTTTTATATATATGTATAAATACATATCAAAGTAGGTATTTATATATATATAATATAATATACACAAAAAGCCGTAATTTGATTGAAATGCATTCCTTCAACACTTTAAATTAGGGGCAAACTCTATAAAGAGAAACAAAATTAATTTCAATGAAATTCCATAATCCTAACACAATAATTTCATGATTTCTCACAGAGTTAAAGGGAGATTTTTCCCAACTTAACACAAATTTTCATAAAACCATTTTGGATCTTTCAAGTTTGTTCAAATTTCCAAATGATAGTTTAAAGGGAATAATTTATGGTTCACATGGTTTTCTCAAAAAGTGAAAACTTTTATTCAAGAGTTTGAATGGTGAGTTCAACATAGGTTTTGAATCAAAAGGAAGTTTGAATTCCAAATCTAAATTGAGCCATTTCAAACAAAATTGCTAAAATAAGATTACATAAAGAGGGAAAACATGGAAACATTTGTTTTTCTCCAAGCTTTTTGAATCCTTCAATGGAGGTTGCACTTGTTTCCAATTTTGCTTCAAAACCTTTCCAATCCTTCCTTCCACCAATTTTCTTCCAAGAATCCAATCCAAGCTTGCTCTCCAAATTTCAAAATTAAAAATTCTAAAAACAAAAGAATTACCTTATGCAATTTTCTTTCTCCTCCAAATTGTCAAACCCCTAATTTGAGTTCACCCACCAAAGTTATTGCTATTTTGGATATTCTTTTTTTTCTTTTTTGAAATTAATAAACAATTTTCATTTTCCCACTCCAAATGCATAATATTCATTTAAACAAGATTCTATTTGCACCACAAGGATAATTAAATTCCCTTTCCTTTCACAAAATTGAATTCTAACAATTACATTATAAAAAAAAACATTTTTTTAATTTATTTTACTACAAGAGGAATGCAAGGCAATTTTCCATCTATTTATTTATTTATTTTTATTTGCCTCAAATTTAATAATACTAACATAATTAATTTAATTTACTTAATCAATAAATAAATCTAATCCATGATTAGATTAATTTATTGATTGAATTAAATTCACTAATTAAATAACAAGCACTCCTTTATGCATTTTGGCAATAAATTTAAATAAAGCAAACACCATTTCACTAGGAAATTTAATCACGCAAGCAAGGAGAGACGAGACGACAAGGAAAATAACTTATCCCAACTGACAACCCGATGACACACTATGGCTAGGGTGATGTCACAGCACAAAAAACCAAGCTACTATCTCCCAATCATTTTCTGTTGAACAAGGGACATGCTTAGACCTGTGGAATCAGGTGGAGTCAATGTCCTGTACCTGCATCTTGCACACAACATGAGTGTCGAACATGCATATATATATAAATATTAAAACACACCGTGAAGAGGAAATCACAGAATCATAGGGCACTCGCATGCGAGTGATGTGATCCCGTCCCCTTCACCAATACAATATCGCTAACTGACACCTCTAATCATCAATGGTATAAACAAAGCATAAAGCATCAATAATTCACCTACTTGCTAATTTAATCCATAACATGAAACCATAATATCATTTGATTAAAGTACCATCACATCAAAACATAATGTTTACATCACTTACAATTAGCGGTCAAAGTAATCAAGTTTATTACCAACGTGCTAACAAAGCAAAACATACATAACGAACACTGTTCGATCAAAATAACAAAATGGAGGGGTGTTACACAACCCCGAGGTTTGAAATTGGAATTTCTGAGGGAATTTTGAAGTAGACATTGAAAATTTCTTTCTAAGTGCCTTCGTTCAAAGGTCCTTCAAATGAAGATAGTTTTAGTTGGTGAATATAATATTATTTAAGGACCTTTAAACAAGGTTTGCCAATAAAATAATATTAAAAAAAATAGCAGTTGATCTTCGAACGAAGGCTACTTTTAGCTGACCTTTTGCAATTAAATGTTTATTCAAATTATGTATATATACAAGGTCATCTTTTGAGTTTTTAATATAAAAAAATAAAGAAAAAAACACTTTTTTTTTATAAATTTTTGCAAGTGCTTTACATTTGGAACATGGAATTGGAAAATGAATTATTGAGATCATATTTTGCAAAGAAGGAGATGGGAAATAAAAGGACAAAGAGAAATAAGACTGCATGATTGTATTCAATAGAAAAGGAACACAAATTATGTGAAGAAAGGATGCAGATATATTACGATCAAAGAGAAGGTATGTATTTTATATAAATCATGTAATTTTTTCAGTTAAATCATCTTCTAGATAAGATTAGGATCAATAAGATCAAATTATTTTCAATTGAAGTAATTTTTTCAATTCAAGTATGTTTTATATATTCATTTATTTTTGTTGCAAAACCCATTACCATTCCTAAGTACTCTACTAAAAACATTATGTTCCCTACTACTATAACTATTACCCTAAATCCTAAACCCTATTTACCCTAGAAAACCTAAATCTTAAAGGTCCTAAACCCTAAATATTATTGAGCTAAATCTATGATTAGATGTCTTGGCCAAATTCTCCCCCACTAAATTAACTAATCATTCCTTTCTACTAGTTTTGTACCTTACCTGCCTTTCATCTATGATAAACCTTACATCCTATTTAGGACCCTCCCCCATGGAGATCCCCCTTGTGAGATATTTATATACCTAGTCTATGTAAGAGTTGAACATTAGCTCAACACCCAAGACCACCTGCAAAAATAATGAAAACCTTCTACAAAAGAGTATGTAAGAATATGAGCTTGATTGATATTAAGACCTATCAAAATGATGATGAGGTATGGAGTATATTACAAAGTGTACAATGACCTTCCTTATATAGGCAAGGTGAGCAATAGGATTGAACATGATTGTGATTTATGTCTTAATCCTATGACATGAGATGACTAACAAACTAACTACCTAGGAAATGATGCATAAAGCTAGATAAGATAAGTTCTAGAAAATCCAACTAAGACTTCTAGAAAGACTCTTATATCCTAAGTAAACTTAACCATGTGAATAAGTCCCCTAGTTACCAAATGAGATAAACTACTAGGTACAAGACTTCAATTCACACCAATACCCCCCCTTAAGTGCAACTTAGGGAGAATATTTTAATGTAAATGATGCACAAAAGATGCAAAGATGGGTCCTGACTACTAGGCCATTTTAGGTATCCATGTACAAATGCAAAAGAAATCTCTCACAAATGGAGAAAAGGAGAAAATCCTATGGGACAAAACTCCTCTCCAAAAGAGACAAAAAAGAAAATCATGTGAGGAAGGATGGAGGACTCCATTATAACCCCAAGTACACCATCTATCACATATGTACATTACAAAAGCCCCCCCATTAGATGGAAAGAAAGAGACTACATAGCCCCCCATAATGAAGTAACTCCAAAATCACTGAAGAATGTTTAAAGACAAAAGAGAATCCAATGCTTACAAATAATGTATATCCCATTGGGAAGAAAAAGATCCAATGACCAATGCTAAAGAAATATCATCTCCATGAAGAAGCAAGAGGGAAGTAGCCTCAAGAATGAAGTCTCTAAATATGTGTCAAGAGTCTCTGAAGATGTCTCAACAAAATCAAGTGTTACCCCAATCAAGGAAGAAGACAAAGAATATGAAGACTCAAGAGAAAACTCCAAAAATGAATGATAAAAAAGGAGAGAAAACCCCTCAAACAAGTCCTCCAAATCTGCTCAAGAAGCATGAGAAACAAATTCTGATATCCTTGTCATGAAAGAATCCTGCAAGTACAAATCTAGAAAACCAAAAGTATCTTGCTCATCTGAAGTCTTGATCAAATTTGTAGAAGCAAGAGAAGATGCAACCTCATTACATGGTTGATGAATAGTGAGGTTTAACCATCCACCAAAACCTTCATGTGAATTACTACCCACACTGGAGCTAGGAGAGTGAGCCCTTAGACATTTCCCATTAGGAACAAAATGAGAAAAGTAATAGATATTTTCTTGACAATTAGCCCTACCCACTGCAACAAGTTGTCAGGTATTCAAATTCTGAATGGAGATTGAATCTGGAGTGAAATCAATTGATTTACTAGTTTGTGCTATATGATATACTAAAATAAGATTGTGCTTAATATCAAGAATACAAAGCACATTGTTAAAACTACCATGTGGTACATCAATAACCCCTTTACCATATACATAAAGATAAACATCATTAGCCATCAAGACCCTCATGAGTGAAGTATCCTTCAAAGAAGAGAACTTATCAAGTTTTCCTGATATATGATATGAGGCTCCAAAGTTAATAATCCAATTTTTAGACTCCTAAACATGTGTTACAACTAGAGCATTCCCTTTCATTCTAGAATCATTGAACATGTCACTCCCATTGGCAATTCCTGCAATACCAGTGTGTGTAGTAAATGCTAATTGAGAATAGGAAGATGCTGACATTTTAGACTTAGAAGGAAAATAAATGTTATGTTCCTTTAAGAGTTGCATCATTTCATCTAACTCTTTCTTGTAACAAGTTTGTTCACCATGCCTTGGATTTTTAAAATAACCACATTTAGTCTTCTCCTTCTTAATTTTTTGTCTTTAGAAGAGGTGGGAGGTTCTTTAGATTCTGCCTTAGGTTTAAACTTTTTCTTTCCTTTATCCTTAGATGATGATGCAATCAAAGCATGATTCTTAGCATGTGTATCAAGTTGACTAAGTTTTGCTTGTTCTCTAGTCAACCTATCAAAAAATGTCTCAAAAGAGGGCATAAAAAAAGAATCACCTAAACCATCCATTGCAGCATAAAAGGAAGTAGAAAAGTATGCAAATGAACCTTAAGTTAGAGAAAATAAAAAAAAGATGCACTCTTTATCAATTTTATCTTTTCCACATCCTGCCAATTGAGATCTTAGTGATTTGAATTTTACCAAGTAGTCTTCAATGGCGGGAAATGCATTTGTAGAAAGTGAAGCCAATTTAGCCTCCAATTGCATGACACATACCTCACTAACTGAACCAAAGATATCCTTGTACTTATCCCATACCTACTTAGGAGTTGTACATTCCTCAATATGAAAGAATAAACTATCAGAGCCAAGCCTTGCAAAAACCTTCTTAGATCTAAGAGTTGAGTTATTGCTAGTGAGAGATCTAGGTTATTTTTATTGGAGTTGAGTATGCTCTTCCCTTGGACCATATGGTGAACCTGGGAATCAATTTTTTTTGAAAAAATTACCAGATTTGAGGTTGTCTCTATATGCAGGCTTTCATGGCAAGTCACTTTTAGCTCATGTTGGAGGAAATTTGAGCTCAAATTTGAGTTCAGGGCAACAAACTTGAAGATTAACTCAACACCCAAGACCACCTGCAAAAACAATGAAAACTTTCTACAAGAGAGTATGCAAGAATATGAGCTTGCTTGATATTAAGACCTATCAAAATAATGATGAGGTATGAAGTATGTTACAAAGTGTACAATGACCTTCCTTGTATAGGAAAGGTGAGGAATATGATTGAACATGATTGTGACATGTGTCTTAATCCTATGACATGAGATGACTAACAAACTAACTACCTTAGAAATGATGCATAAAGCTAGATAAGATAAGTTCTAGAAAATCAAACTAAGACTTCTAAAAATATTTTTACATCCTAAGTAAACTTAACCATGTGAATAAGTCCCCTAATTATCTAGTGAGATAAATTACTAGGTATAAGACTTTAATTCACACCAACAGTCTAAACACTAGATAATCGTGTCCAAAAAAATATGATGAAAGATCTTAGATATATGTCATTGGTACCATCCTCTAAACATCCTAGAGACATGTAATGACTATCCTCGAAACATCCCTAGTCCTAAACCCTAAGTCTTAAGCCCTAAACCTCGGTGATCCCAATAATACTAGTTTACAATGTTTGGCCAAACCAGATATTGGACTAATTTTTTTAAGTAAATCTTCACTTTGGGCACCTATAGCAGCTAAACATGAGGAATTTGAAGATGATGCAAACTAGTGATTTGTGACATTTTTTCTATAGATTCTAAATATATTTTTTCAAAATTTTTTGGAATCAAATTGCACTTTTTTCCATCTCCTTTGAAAACTAGCTTTTAAGAAACACCATTTTTAAAGAGTGATCATGGCTAACACATAACTTTTTTCTATGAAAGATAATTTTTATTTTTTGAATTAGATTTTAACTATGATATCTAGTGCATGGAATTGGTTTATAGCATTTCATAGAATATTTTTTTGTAATTAAGTTTCAAAGTCAAACCAATTACAATTTAGACATGATTTTGGCTAAAAACATAACTTTTTTGTATGTATCAATTTTTTTTTGTTGGATCAAGGACATCAATATCTAGTGCACCAATATTTTAATTTTTTTGATAATCTGCTATTTTTCCACATGTGTAGAGCAAAAGAGCTTGATTTTTGGTGAAAACCTACATTCACAAGAAATAAAAAATAAATATAATTATAAAATTGAATTTATTTAAAATTATAGTTTTTGGGAATCTTATAATACTACATACTTATAAAAAATAAATTTTAAATGAAATTTGATTCCCCAAAAGGTAAATCAAATGTGGTTTTATCAACATTTTGATAGGTGTAAAGGAGACTCCATTTTATAGGCATGGTTTAAAATTGCAGTGGTTCTATCCAAGGGGGTTTGATCTAAGGTGATTTGATAAAACCATCTTCAATTGAAATTTTAAATGAAAATTTCAAGGCTTAAATCATTATATTTTCTAAAAATATGTGATTTCAACAAAAATGTGATCTCCCAAAAATTGTAAAACCAATATTGTGGGATCACCCCTTAAATATTGTGGAGTTAAATCTACATGTATGAGTATGTCTTGATTGAATTCTCTCCAACTAAATGAACTAATACACACATAAATTAGGAATTTATACATATTGTATGTATAAATAAATCCTTCTCGTTTTATTAATTTTTTAAAATAATTTCATTAGAGTTGTGGAAATTTTTAGGATAACACTAAGCACATGATTTTAAATTTTTTTGGATGATTTTGGATTAAACTAGCCTAAATTAAAGATAATCCAAAGTAATTTATGGAGAGAATCCAAATTTCCATGCAAATATTAGCACACTTACATCTAGTATTTTTTTCCATTTACATTGTTTGGCCTATCACGATCTTGCAAATACCCACCTTTTCCCCTTGGATTAAAAGTAATATTAGAATTTCTTATGTATACACCTTAAAAAAATTTAATGTATTTTCTTAGATTATAAATCAAAGATTGAAATACCACATGATATAATAGTGAATTGGTATTTCTTGTTTTGTGTGAGATATCTATAATATATTTTTTACAAAATAAATAACTAACTCCCAAAATATATACAAACATCAAGTAAGGAATAAAACCATATAAAAACATGACTAGTTAAGCTTGTTAGGAATAATTTGGCAAGTAATTGATCCTCATGAAAATAAGTAAAGAATGTAATAGTAAAAGTCCTTATAGTAAGTAATGGATCACCTTTACTATAATACTTTATAAAAAAGGTTGTCACCAATCCACTCAGTTAAGGATATTTCAAAATTTCATATGTTAAAGGATTGTGGAATATTTTTCTCATATCATTTGTAGTTTAAATTGTTGCATATAATATCAACATACAAATGTTCAATCCTAGTGATGAATTAGTTCACGTAAGGTGAAATATTATTTTCAACATGTCCCATATATTTTATATTTTTAAGCATCATGTAATGTGCAGTAGTGGAAGATGATGCAAAAGTTGTATCACCAACTAACTTGGTACATTATCCTCACATTTAACAAGAAATAATTATGTCAAAATGACATCATATTTTTTTATCCTTAGTTATGTCTACAACATGTTCTTGTTTAATAGGAGATGTATGATAAAACATATCCCATAATCACTCAAAGATACATCATAATAAAGTATAAAATTATCTAAAGGTGGGTCTTCATGAAAAAGTTGTATATGATCATAATACATTAAAAATCCATGCAATCCACTAAGAAAGGGATACTAGAAGTGAAATAATGATAATCATGAGTAAACTATATGGTGCAGGTCCTAAAATAAAGTAATATAAGAAAACACATGGCAAATCATGGAATGATGTGTGATAATCATGACATGAATCAAACCGGTTTTTAGCTTTATCAACCAAGGTATCACCAAATGCATGTGTATATAGAAGAATAATATAAATATAATGATCTAAATGTTCATTTTTACTAGCTTGTACCTTACCCTTGGTTCAGGTTATACTCCTTAAATATTATATTTTCCATGGGCCCTAAATATATAGATCATTAAATTAGATATATAGTTTTATCCCTCAAATTATACCTTCACAAGTAATGTTGAACACCCGAAATATTAGGAGGGGGGGTGAATCGGTATTCCTTTAAACCATTTAGACATTAGCCATCCAATTACCAAAATAAATTTAACTAAAATAATGAATGAAAGCATGAAACATCCACAAAATCACATGACACATGAACACTAGGATTTTTACGTGGAAAACCCAAAATAGGAAAAACCACGGTGATGTTTAGCTCACAATAAATTATATCCGAATATAGTATATAAAAAAATGATCACTACAAGTGGACTCACTGTCCAATGGATTCACTTCCCACAAAGAATAAGATAGAATAAATAGGGTTGGATCATAGCCTATTGAACTGTTACAAATACATCTATAATATGCTAGATTACAATTCCAATGAAGTACAATATTAAACTTTGGACTGAACTAGATCAATGCTCTGTTCTGCTCTATATTTGCATGCTTTGCAACACAATTCACACAACTATCATCAAATTTGCATCATAAATATGTAGGTGGAACACCATACATGTCACTTTTTTCACATTACTCACACCATCTCTCAAAACATTGAAATCAATCTCCTATATATATTCGCATCAAGTCTAACTTCAATTAGGTCGGCCTAATTGGAAGTAACGCACAACATTAAAATTTTCGTCCTTAAAACATTTCATCCACATCTCACACCTTAATTCACCTTAAGATAGGTTGGGATGGACCCACTATAGGTCTTATATAATATTGCAACACATATTAATCCTTCAAACATGTTAGGTTGGCCCCAAATAAGACCTAAACACAAAAAATTCCATTTGTTTTACCCAATTCGTCATACATGTGACTCAAAAATTGATCTCACTTTTAATTCCCACTCAACCGACATTTGAAAGCTTATCTTTAACATCACAACATACAATAATTATCTACAAAGGAATGCAAAATCTCCCACACTAACACTCTGTATAAAAAATGACTACAATATACAAAACTAAACTCTTCAATCATATGTTCCTGAATACTTCAATAAACAACACAAACCCTTAGATTTAGATACATTTGATGATCATAAAAAAATTGTTAGAATTGCAGTGACTTCTCAATTTGCGATTGAGTGCAGAACCAAAAATTGATGCACTGAACCACTGTATTAGTAGATTTGATACTTAGGCATTTCCCTTTGTAGCTATAATTTTTGAACCAACTTATTGTGTGGGGGCACCAAGTCCATTTTGTGAATATTGGTCAAACAAGGTCATGTGATAGGTTTTAGGTGGGTTGAGTCTTATTTTGTTTAATAAGGTCATAATAGACCATTTGGAATGTAGTTTGAGTTATTTGGGATCTATTTTGTAAAAGTTGCTAAATCTTGTAAAAGTTGTCATTTGCAAAAAATGCAAAATTGCAAGAATTAGGAAGTTGAAAGGTCAAGTAGTTTAAAAGTTGGTTGTAGGCATTGAGCCAGGTTGGTTGATGTTTAAATAGACTTGTAAACCTCGGGGCATGTGGAGAAGTTGGATGTGAAGTTAAACAATAAAAATTTCCCGTTTTCATTGAAATTTCTGTGTTTCATTAAACTTTGTTGCTCCAGGTTGTTGCACGTATTTGTATAGGAGAATATTGATCTAAAGATTGTTGAAATTGATAGATACATGTTCTAACTTCACTTTGGAACTAGTTTGAGGAGGTTTCATAAAGAATCAAAGTTTTAATTGTCTTTTTACTATTAACGGGTCTGTAAACCCCTATTTGAGGGTTTGAAGGCATTTAAAATGTATTAAACACCCATTCCACCAGTAGAATTACTTGTAACTTGGTGGAATGGGTGAATTAGGGTAGTTGTAGATGTTGATGGAGGTTTCAAGAGCAGGGAAGGCAGTTTGAAGGGTTTTTGATGCTGCCCTAGTTAGGATTTCAATGAATTTTGGCTTAAGTTAATGGCTACATGTTGGAGTTTTCTTTAAATGCAATGAAGAAGGTTGGGAGTTGATTCATAAAGAATTTTCAAACATATTTTGAGGTGTTTTAAGTGTTGACAATGTGGGAAAAGGTTTGGAGAACATAGAATCAATAAACCCTCATTGTGCAAGCCTAAATAGGCCTAAAACAAGGGTTTGAGATACAGTGAGTTTGTGGGCACGTCTTTTGTTAAAAGCTGTTGATTTAGATTTTGTAGTTCTATTTTGTAACCCCTGATTTGGGGTTAAAGAGAATTTAGGTTGGAGTTGTTTTGCAAAAGTGGCCTAATTTGGCCTTGGGGTAGCATGCAACAATTATTTGAGGGTATTGTTTGAAACAAGTATCTTCAAGTGAGTCATGTTGAAATATGTCCAAATGGGTGTCTAGAATGAAAATTTTGTGGTTTTGAGGATTATTTGTGCAAGATATGCTTAAATTCCATATTTGGAATACTACAAGGAAATGAAGGTGAATGGTGAGTAGGACAACAAGTTGAAGTTTTTTTTGATTGAAGGATGTTTGAATCTGATTAATTGTGATTGTTGATTTTTCCTCCTTGCTCTACATCATTATCCTATACAAAGGTCTTCAAAAATACTTCCAAGTCATGTTGGAATGATCCACAACAATGTTGACATCAATGAAAACACTAGATCATGTAAGATGTACATATCATGCTATATACCATGCTCATGTTGCCAGACAACATCATCAATGAAAAACTTCTAATAATATCCCTCTTTACAACACCACTTCCAACAAGTAAATTGTAATCTAAACAATAATAAGACATATTAAAAAATTAAGGATTTTATCTCTTGTTTATATTTAACTTAAGACTCCTTTCGAAACCTTCTCATACCTCTTTTCTTAGTGAACCCTTTACCCCAATGGATATATATCTAGAATAAATGATCCTATTTTCTTAGTGAAACCTTTCCACAATGGATCCCCCTTGTGATCTTTATAAGAAAATACATGTGGATTTAGATTTAATTGAGTTTACAAGAATTGAAATACAACTTAGATTAAGTTCAATGTTTTGATTCCAATTTATTCCCTTAAAAATATATTCTATAATCTTCTTTTTTATATGATATGTGTAGGGGCTCAACATATAGAAACTGCAGTAGAGGTTGAACCTAATTTATTTACTAGAGTAGAGGAGGCCGAAGCACACATAATTGATGTCAGGGAGGAGACCCAAGCACAAATAATTGATGTTAGAGAGGAGGCCCATCCACACTTTGATGTTGGACAAGGGTCAGGATCACTTCCTTCTATATATATTCATACTATGAATCTAATTAAAGAGGTAAAGAGATTTTTTATTTTATAGAAATATAGATCATTTACTTGAAATGGATATGAGAAATTGAAATTTATGTTGAACAACCTAGTCAAAATACTAAGAGGTCATTGAATAGAACTTAAAAGGAAATACTTGAGGCTTATTTCAAAAATCATGATACACTTGGTCAAGCCCAAATTTTATCAAAATTACTTCTTCATAATGAGCTATATAAAAGAGTCATTACAATTATTGGGTGTAGATTTCACAAAAAAGAGGAAAAGACACCTAGAAAAAGATATTGTTGAAAATGTTAAAAAAGGTTTGGGTTCCATTGGGAAACAATCTCAATTAGTGGATAACAATATTTCAAGAAGAGTGATGTTGACATCTATTGTAAGTCCACAAATACCAAGAAAGTGTCAAATATCTTCACTTTCAACTAAAATTGGCTTAAGTAGAAAGGCACTAACAAGATATGTGAAAAGGAGAAAGGTTTTGGATGATACTACTAAAAAGGTAATTGGACAATGATGTGTAGGGCTCCTCATTCTAACAGATTGAAGATGGTGTTAGGAACTTGATCTCAAATTTTTGGCATGATTATACTCATCATTCATCAAATAAAAGAGATGTTCTCAAACATAGGATCATGCCAAACATTTTTGAACTGCATACAAAACATTGGTTAGACATAATGAAATATGAGATATATATGATGTTTTGTGATGCATCATATAAAGATTGGAAAAATAATGTTTGAAATGTTGAGGCCACATTATATGAAGACAAACAAGGTTTTGAAACTTGTCGCTATCATATTGAGTTTAATCTTTACTATTAGGTGTTTCGAAAGATCAGAGAAGAATTGATGGTTCTCAAAATGAACCTCCCAAATAGGTAAGTCAATTCACAACATCCATCTTATGTGATAAATCTAATGATGATGTAGATGGTCCAATGAAATGAATAAAAAGGACTTTGTGAAACATATGGAAATTTGGCTAAAATTCTTTTGAAAAATGAAGATATTAAAATGATGAATATAGTAAAGTGCAAGGGTTACAAGCACATAAAGTTTGAAAAAAAAATTGGGAAAAGAATCCACAAGGTTAGATTATGTAAAAGAGGAGGTACCTAGTGGAACATTTTCATAAAATTGATAGAACTATACATACATCGTGCAGTTTTTGCTAAGTGGCAAGAAAAACAATTTCAATTATTAAGAGATAATTTCCCACTTGGAATAGTTTTATCAGTAGTTGACTTTGCAAAAAATTACTCTTTTACCCATCAAAAGGAGATTCAAACACAATATTACTATTTAGAGGAGGTCACTATTATGGTGCATGTGTGTTATCGATATGCATAATTGGATTTGGATGATATTGATAATACATATAAAGAACAATTTATTAAGAAAGAATATCACTTTTATATTAGTGATTATAAAGAGCACATGACACACATTTTGTGCAACATTACTTTAAGAAGTTTTTTGAAGATTTGGCAAGAAGAGGTGTGAAGATTGAATTTTTTTTTTATGGTTTGATGGGTGTTCATCACAATTCAAATAATCAAGGCCATTTTATGCACTATGTAGATATAATTAACATGAAAATATACCAAATGTTTGGAGTTTCTTCGAGAGTGGGAATGGAAAGGGTGAACATGATGGTGTAGGAGCATGCATCAAACACACTCTAAGAAAACATCAAATGGATTATGAGGGAGATCATATAAATGATGCATATGATGTTGAATGGTGTAAAAAACACTTTGCATGTGAGGTTGCCACATCTTCAAGGAGGAACCCATGCCCAAATAGAGTGTTTTGGGAGATATCAGGTATGTAATTTATCGTTTGAAAAAAGTTTGACTTGATTTTAAAAAAAATAAGTTTAAGTTCTGTATCTATTTTATTTTGAATTATATAATAATTTGTAGGTGTGGATAAAAGAATAATCCATGGATGCAAGAGGGTAGAGAAAACAAGATATTTGGATTGTGTGACGAGTACAAATAATCACACATGGACATTGTGCACTAGGGATTACTCTTGTTTTTATTATGACTGCATTTTGGGAGATTATGATGATTGTAACAACCAATAACATGGATATGTCAATGAATGGAATTTGGTGCCACTAGTTGTTGCTGACACATACAATGAAGATGAAGACAAAATATTTGAAGAGATTCCTTTGATTTGAATTGATTATGACCATATTTTAGGATTGATTAAAAAATGTATATATATCTGTGCAAAGTTTGTAACTTGATTTTTAAATTATAATATTTGTTAATTTAGAAAAAAATTATTATTTTTATATTAAGTATTGTATTAACAAGATATTAACATCAATTTTTTTTCTATTTGATCAACACATATTAGATATAAAGTTTTAGCCTAATCGAATGTACATTGCCATGCAAGGCAGATCAAAATACCAGACATATTTGGCTAACTATTTCACTTTTCAAAGTTTCTTCATGTACATGCATTTCCATAGATCTTGCTCTCGCTGCACTTGTCCCATTCAAAGGCTCTTAGTGGTGGTTCAATTTCAGAGAGGTATGAATTGGATCTTACAATCTCCATTATTTGGTCTTCATCTTGATTCCAGTGGAATTTTGGTCCATGCAACCCCAAGTCTTTTTTCAGTGTCTTTGCCTTATGCTTTTTGTTGTATCTCTTTTGAAATTTGAAGTATTCTTATTTGAAGAGGATATTGTCTTCTATATTAAATGTCCAATTTTTAGCATATTTAATCTCTTCCTTGCTGATCTCTACTTTCTCATTCTTCAACAGCTTGAAAAACTTGGATTTAGAACTCTCCAAAGTTATGGTTACTTGCATAGAAATATTGAAGAATATGAGTCTTCTCGAAGACTTAGTAAGAGCTCATTTCTTGCCTTGAAAAATTTCTTCATTCCTTTCTTTCCAAAGAAACCATAAAATTTATGTAGATAAAACTAACCATAATACATTCATACAAGTTTCAACCCCCTCAATTTGTCTTTTTAATATTTCTTTAATTTTAATTTTTCTAATTTCCCCCCATCCAATCAAATCAAAACAAACATGAGCCATATTTCTTTTGCAAAGAGATATTAAACAAATTGTGATTAAAGTTTTCAATTTTTCTACAACCTGCGCATAATTAAGAATTAGAATCAACAAAATACAAAGGTAACTTTTGCGATATCCACTGCCATCTAAAACAAGATTTTTTTAGGTTCTAAAGAGATGTTCCAATTCCAATTAAAGACTCTCTTTTATAATTCCTCACTCTCATTATAATTCCAACATTTATTAACATATTACAAAATAACACAAGTTTTACTTAATTCTTTGTAGAAGGCCTTTGGCTTCATCTGGGTCATGACAACACCATCTTTCCACTTGCAATTAGTCAAAGAACCAAAACTATGGTTTGCACAACAAATTCTAAAATATTATAGGTTTAGGGATTGTATTACAAGACTCTCTTAGCATAGTGTAGGTACGTCACTATGCCTTAATAGGTCATATTTAGTGCTTGGTGAGTTACAATTTTCTAATTCACTATTGTAGATAATATCTTTGAAACATATTATGCATTTTTTTCCCATGCTTTGGTGGAGTATCCTTGTATCAGAGCTAAAGAATTTTCCTTATATTTCAAATTCCACAAATAGAGGAATTACCACAAATTTTGTTTGATTTTAGTTAAAAGACCACAATTATTTAATATTTTCCTAGGTTCTCCATAAGGTTTTGAAAACATTTGAGCCAACCATCCTATCAGGGAAGTCACCTTGTAGTATGTCACCAATCAGAGGCACCTCCAACCTTTAACTTTTTTCGAAATGGAGCTTTGAATGTTATATCTAACAAGAAATTCCCAAGGCTCATTTCCTTCACTTGCATGTATGATCCATTTGACAACCAAGCCCATCCCTTGTTTCTTCAAGTCCTTGAGCTCTAGCCCACCTAGCTCCTTACACAACACCACTCCCAAGTATTGTTCGACTCTCTTCTGGATTTCTTCCAGTTGGTAGCTACAAAAGAGCCAAGCCAAAGAGTAGTAGAGGTTGTAAGAGGATATTTTTTTTGGCATACATGGAAGCGTCCAAGAAATGATAGGTAATGCCTATTCCAGTTTTCAAGTTTCTTTTCAAATTTGGCTTTGGCCTAGTCCCACCTTTTCTTAAGATTTGGATTAATAGCAAAGGGGATACCCAGATATCTCACTTGTTTTTCAGGTCCTCCCCATTGAATCCTATAATTGATGAACCATTTTGATGGGTTGGGAGACCAAACCAACAAGATGGATTTTTACTTGGATATTTTAGCTTCGAAAGCCTTGCAAAAAAATCCAACTTTTGTATGAGACAACTTAGGTTTTCCTCATCTAGTTTTATGAACAAAGTAGTATCATCTGCAAAGTGTATGCTAATCAGTTCATGACAATCAGGTAGTTTAAGACCTTTAACACAAGTGCTAAATATATTATCTCTCACAAAAAGAGTTGATGCCAATGGGAAACCTTGCCTAGTCGACCTTTGGAGCTCAATTGGATCTATCAAGGTTCCATTTATTTCAACCTGTAGTAACAGAAAAAGTATCCCTTTTCCTTACTTAATTTGGGAATAATTGATATTGAATTAACCTAATAATGCCTTGGTTCAATGTTGTAATGTGTTGTACACATTCACATTAATCTAGGGCCCTTTTAAACAAAATGTACTTAACTTGTACCTTATTTATGGTGTTGTAAAGTGGTGGATTACACTTTCACACTTATCTAGGGTTTCATTAATTAATTGTGGTTAATTGAGCTTGTTTAGCCCCTTTAATTCAAATTTAAGCCTTTTAATGACACCTTCCGAAGGATATATCCCAACACCCAATAATCAAATTGCATAGCATTTAATTTGGAAAAATCAAGGTCCTAGAAAATGGTGCTAGGACCCATTCACCTTTAGTGGCGAGTGGGTCCTCTCCACATAGGACCCCCCTTTCTATGCATTTTTGAGGTGGGTTTTTGATGTTCTTTCCACCCCTCGAACAAGGTCCTAGAAACTTGTGCTAGGATCCATTCGCCTTTAGTGGCGAATAGGTCCTCCTCATATAGGACACCCCTTTTTGAATTTAATTTTGGTGAGGTTCTAATGATTTTTAATCCTAGATCTGGTGTCAGCTTGAATTATTTGAATTTCGGGTTAATCTCTAGATTTAGTATAAATATGAGGTTAATTCACCTAGTTTCATCCTAAGCAATCCTAGATCTTCATGAGCACATTCACAAAAGCATTATAGAGTTCACAAGAGAATTTCAAATGAATTCAAGAGAAGATTAGTGAAGTTTATTGTAGCAATTCAAAATCATTTCATCATGTCAAAGGCATAGTGCATTCATGCATGTTGTTGAGCTAAGATAGTTGATGTAACATTGAGGATCTACTTGCAAGCATTATTTCATATCTCATTTAAGATCAAGATCTACATTCTTTATGGCCACTACATGTTAGTTTACAGATTTATACTCCAAGACAACTTCCAAGGTATCAACATTTCATTATTTCATGTTCATGCTTCAATTTCATTATTTCATCATTTGGTTTAATTACCTAAAAGGGGTTTGACCAAGGAAAACCAATATTCACTAACAATCAAAAGTTTTTCTCCTCTTGAATGTGTGTTTGCAATTTACAGGTTGAAGATCAATTGGAGAACAAGTTTGAAGCAAAATTGTCAAAGTTGTCAAGTTGCAAAGTTGTCATTCATAGTGCAAGAACACAAAAAGAAGGCTACAAAATTTGTTACTGGGTTTTCAGGAGCTGAAAACTGAGGATAGAGAGTGCAGGAATCAAGGAACATAACCTAGATCTCATTTTAGAAACCCTAATAGGGACCCATTCGCCACTAAAGGCGAATGAGTCCTTTGTGACCTAAAAACAAGCTTCTTGCAGCAAGGTACACATCATTTTGAGCTCTAAAAACTCCTCTCATAGTTGCTATAACAATTAGGGTTAGTTTCTAATTTTTTTTTAGGCATTTTCCTCATAATTATGAAACACTCTAATGAAAATTAGGTTCATCATTTACACCTTATTGATGGTGAACTCCTTTTCTATGTTTTACTTGGGTGAACCCGACATACGTAACAATATTGTTTTATTTATTTTATTTTGAAGTCTTTCATTGCTTCCTAGTTTAGATCTTGCATTCATTTGCATTTAACTTGCATTGAATTAGATCTGATTTAGGGTTTCTTGCTTGACATTCAAATTTACATCTCATTTAGGGTTTAGAATTGCATTGTTTTGCATTTCTAAGTATGAAAAATACAAAAGCAAATCACTCATTTTGCATATCATTTAGATCTCATAAATTTGCATTTGAAAATTAAAACAACATTGCATTTCAAGTTAGGTTTTTGCATTCATCATTTTATTGCATTTTCACATTGCATTTCTGGAAAATTTGAAACTAAAAGTTACTATCTCAGACCTGGAACTGAAAGACATTACAAAAATCTTGAAAATCATTAAAAACCAGTTAAAAAACCTTGATCAAGGACCCATTCGCCTTTACTAGCGAATGAGTCTCTGATCAAGCTTGACCCGAACTTTATGGCATCTGAAAAGCATTAAAAATCACTCAGAAATCAGCATAAACATTCCAAAAATACTCAACCAGGACCCATTTACCCTTACTGGTGAATGAGTCCCTGTTAGATCCTGATTTACATTTTCTGGAAATTGAAATCTCAATTTTAGGATTCTGTTTGCTGCTGTTACTTTCTTGTTTCAATTTTCTGATTTTTTGTTTCATCAAATTTAGTGCATCTAGCTTGATTTGCTTCATTTTAGTGCATTTTCAAAATTCAAAATTGCATTCACAACATTTCATTTTTAGTTTATTGCATTGTGTAGAATTTGAAAATTTGAATTTCATTCTAGGTCATTGCATTGCCCTTTTCTATTTAGGGTTTGCACACTAGGTTTGTAAAACTTGTATGAGATTTACAACTTGGTGTCCTATTAGCAATACTATTATAAGACGTAGTTTGAGGCTCATGTCATCCTCCGATATCTCAATCATCGTGGATTTTGGGTTTTCTAACTCTCTCTCTAATAGTGTTAATAATCAACCCTCTATGGCTCATAGTTTGCATACTTCATTTCCTATGACTTCACCTCCTACAACCAATGTGCATGATGTTATAGAAAAACTAGATGAACAACTAGAAAACTTACAAGATTGTATCCTTAGTGTTAGAATAGACATTAGCTTGGTTCCTATTATACAAAATCCAAGGAAAGTGCTTAAAACTTGAAACGAAACATAAATTGTTTATAGCCTTATTTGCTTATTTTATGAGTATTTGAACAAACAAGACAATCAAAACATATATGCCACGGTCAACCTTATTGAAGCTAGTGAAACGAAGAATGATGTGATGAATGCTGACATGGATGATAAAAACATAAAGGAAGAAAACCAATTCAAACGGTAGCATTTATCAAAACTAGACCTCATAAGGGCTCACTAAAAAAGCCTCTCGATATTACTTTCACAAAAATGACACATACACTTAAATGAACTGATGGTCCTTCTTACATAGCCGCCAAATCAATCATAAGCCCACTAATGGGATATTAATTGATCACATCTATGGAGAGAATGTGATCACTGAAGAATTCTTATTCATGCATGAACTATATCAAGATACATATGATAAACCGAAAGCATGGATCAAGATGCATAATGGTTTTGCTTGTCCTATGACGGGCTAGATAGATCTCCCTTTAAAAATTTGACTGAAAAACATTAACTCTCATTCACCATCATCATCCTACAATTAGACCAATTTCATATGAAGCTATGCTATCCATGGCATCACTCCATGAATTTCATCCCTTTAGTTGTGCATAAATTTCTAAAGTTTCCATTTGGCAATGATATCCTTAATGTGCATCATAGTGGATTTAATCTTGCGTCAGAAAAAGGGATTTTTTTATTAGATTACTTTTGACCCGAGCCTATGGAACCTATCAAGCCTCGTGAGGATTTGTTTTTTTTAATCATATCAAAAGTTCATGGAAAAGAAAATAGCAAAATTATCCCTTCAAAACATGACTCAACTCTATAATTGAACCATCTATCCTTAATGAAACAATGATTGAACCGAAATCCTTCCAAAAAATTCAAGAAAAACCTATAGAAAAACCTCCTACCATTTCCTATAAGAGACCATGAGATAATCAAAACAATCTTATTACCCCCTTCTAGAGTCAAATTACAAAGCTAAAGAGAAAGTGGTTGAACAAGCTACTGTTGTTCTTCCATTCCTCCCAAGGAAGAGAAGAAACCTATGATTGACAAACCCACTCTTACACAAACACAAATTGAAAATACATTGAAATAGAACCAAAGTGCTAGAGAGCATAGGCGTAGAATTCATGCTATTTCTCGTAAGTTACAAACTCAAGAAGACAAGAACGACATAAAAAATCAAAATTTGAACTTACCTGAAGAAATTCAAGATGATCCTATACCCTCACTGCAACATAAACAAGAACCTTCAATGGACATTGTCATTCGACCTCCTGTTGTGATAAATCTAGGTGATGACATTGATATTGCAAAGATTGATTAAGAAGTGCATGATGAATTGAATACATTGTTTTCTTCTTCTATGAGCTTAAATGACAAATCTCCTAAAAAGAGTGTTGAACCTGGTGCTTCTCCTAGTTCGCCACTTTCTCTTGTCCCTTTGGCTAGTTGTCCACCTTCTGTTTATACAAATCGAGATTGGGATACAAATGACTTGCTTTAGGTTGAATTGCATGTGCCTTTTTAGTCTTTTGATTTTTCATGTTTCTTTATGTGATTGCATGTGCGTAATGTGATCCCCCGTGATGTTTCATTTGATGTATCTCTCTCTCTTTTTATGAATTCCTCTATATGTACCTACTTTCTTCTCTATGTCATAATCATTTTTCATTTGTCTTGTGTTTTCCTTTTGGGGATGACACAAGGCATCAAGACATCCATGTCTCTTCCATGTTGATCCAAAAGCTTTCTTTTATCTTTTTCATTTGTTTTGTGTTTTCCTTTTGGGGATGACGCAAGGCGTTGAGACATTTATGTCTCTTCCATGTTGACTCGAAAGGATTTTTATTTGTTTTCACTCTCTTTGTGTCATTCTTCCAGTTCTATGAGTATTTTTGGAATGATGACAGTTCCAAGCTCTTAAACAACAATGTAGAAAAGATATACTAACCCCGAATCCATAGATCCCTTATGTATTTTTGGGGGAAACCCTTCCTTCCTATTTCATGTTGCATCTTTATTTCAAAAACATATGACTTGGCATAGTGTTTTTCAAGGAAATCTCTCATGTCTTGGGACAAAACATT
>VDFB02276161.1:0-38542 GCA_007258455.2 Sequoia sempervirens | reverse complement strand
CCTAAATTTAAATTATGTTTTTGGTGGTATTTTAATGTCTCTAAATTCAAATTTTGATGTCGGCTTGTAATGTTTAATTTTTGGGAAATTAAGAATACATATCTACAAATACAAGGTTATTTTATCAATTCAAATGATCTAGCAAGAGGTGAACTTTCATATGAGAAAATATTGTTGTCAAGGTATTCAAGACCAGATTTATCAGTGATTTATTGTAGCAATCAAGATCTCAAGCATCGTGTCAAAGTCTTAAGCATCATGCATGTTTTTGGAGCTAACATTATGATGTAGGTTTCAAACATCAAGTCAAGTATTCAAAGCATCAATTCAAGCATCAAGATCCACATCCATTGAAGCCATTTCATGCAAGATCAAGATCAAGATTTTATATTTCCAAAGGTTTATTCAAGGGTTTGGTGAGTTGCAACATAGCATTGTTCATTCATCATTCCTTTCCATATTTCATTATTTCAATTCAAGATTTAATTGCTCAAATGGGGTTTGACCAAGGAAAACCCCCATTCACCAAAAACAAACAATTTTTCCCTCTTCTATTTATGTTGTAGATTTTAGGTTGAAGAATAATTGAAGACCTTTTGAAGTGCAAGATTGGAAAAGTTGTCAAAAATTGAAAAAGTTGTCGTCAATTCATAGAATCTCACCTACAGATTTGATTTCTGACTTTCCAACACTACAACCCAGATCAAACAAAAGCTGCAAATTGACATCAGAGGCTTCCAAACAAAATTGAAATCCCTAAAAAAGACCCATTCGCCCATGGGTGAATGAGTCCCAAACAGCCTCCCAAAATTTCCTTTTGATGACTGGTACACAGTGTTCTATCCTTCTCAAATCTGCAGAAAGTTTTATGTTTTTTTCAATATTAAGCTTTATATATTGTTTCAAGTTTGAATGAGCATAATTGAGTAGATTTTCTATTTATTTTTTTCTCCCAAACTTTTTGTTCAGGCTGAAACCCGCATCCTCAATCATAGGGAAACTTTAAGCATTTATGCACTAGCGATTGGACAACTTTCATGGAGTGAAGCCATGGGTAGCCTAACTTCACACAAATTGATTTGACATAGGGATGATGGAGAATGATATAGTCAATATTTTCGGTCCAACTTGTAAAGGAAGAGTTATCGAACCTATCATAGGGCTAGCAAAACCATTATGTGTTTTGATCCATGCTTTTGATTATTCATAAGTATCTTGATTAAGTTCATGCACAAACAAGAATTCTTCAGTTATCACATTCTCTACACAGACGGGATCAATTAACATCCCATTAGTAGGCTTTTCATTGATTCTTCCAGCTATGTAAAGAGGACCATTGGGTGCAAGTTTATGTCATTTTGTGAGAAAGCAATGTCAAGGGGCATTTTGGTTAGAACCTTACAAGGTTGAACTTCAATGAAGTTGATTGAAGGGTTTATAGGATGATTTTTTATGTGACGATTAATGATGTAAGAGAGAATACACAAAATTTCTATTCCTTGTTCATATTTAAGCATTTTCCCTATGTTCTCTATGATAGGAACCATAGTACCAACAATGTATTCAGAACTCACAAAGTTTTACAATTTGTCAAATTCTTCATCTATTTTTCTAAGGTTATCTTGAGGGACATTAGCAACCATTGATTCAATATTAGTCACATTATTTGTTGGTAAGGATGTCATAGGAAACGAAGTGTCAAGGGTATGATCCATAGTGGATTGACTAGTATCAACACTATGAGAGAAAGAGTTAGAAAACACAAGATCAATAGTGAGTGATGCCTCGCAAGATGACATGAGTCTCGAACTACATCTCACGATAGTATTGGCAACAGGACACCAGGTTGTGAAACTCATACAAGTTTCACAAACCTAAGGTGCACCCAAAATGGAGAGTGGGCACTAGATAAATGCAATCAAACACCCTAGAATATGAAATGCAATGCAAGTATGTAAAGAGAGCAATTTGTAGATTTTAAACAAGATAATGTTCTGATTATACTATGAAAAATCTTGAAATTTGATTTCTTTTAATTCTAATTTTTATTTTTGAAATGCACTTGAATTTGATCAATTAACCTTAATGTAAAGAAAAATTTTGGAAACTGAAACAAAGATCTGAATGCAAAAACACAATGCAGACTGATGGTTTTTAATGCCCAAAATTCAGAAACAAGCCTAATCAAGGACTCATTCGCCCATGGGCGAATGGGTCTTGCTTCAAGGTTTTGAAAAATCAAATTATAGATTTTTTAGTTGATACTTATGTTTTCATATTTTGGTTGCAAACAAGTAACAGTTTCAAAAAAAAAAAAATGAGATCTAAATGCAAGTGTAAAATGATGTTAAATGACAAGCAAAAAGACCTAATTTGAAATGAAATTTTGATTCAATTTTCTAATTTGTTGTTGATCATGTAATGTTATGTAAACACTTTGCAAAATGAATGATATTTTTGAATTTTTCATATTTTAAAGAATGTAAAAATGCAAACCTAAAACCTTAAATGAGATGCAAAGTAATGCAAGTTATGAACCCTAAAATGAGATGCAAATTAGTGCAATGCAATGCAAATTAATGCAAGTCCTAGATCTAGGTTTTGAATGGACTCCAAATTTCAAAATTTTGTTGTACAAAGTCAAGTTCACCACAATGAAACAAAAATTAGGTTATGTTAGGGGGTTTCACCAATTTAAAATGTAGACCTATTTCTCATTATTTCATTAGGAAATGAGATTCACACAAATAATTGACTTACAACCCTTAGGTGAGTCAACTAAAATGAGGGAATCTACTAATTTCCTTATGATTGAGGATAGGGGTTTCATCCTAAACAACACTTTTGGGAGAAAAACAAAAAATAGAAAATCTACTCAATTATGCTCATTCAAACTTGAAACAACAATATAAAGATCAATATTGATAGAAAAAAAAAACTTTATGTAGATCTAAGAAGGATAGAACACTGTGTACCAGTCACCAAAAGATAGTTTCGGGAGGCTTTCTATGACTCATTCGCCCATGGGTGAATGGGTCTTTTTTCATGGATTTCAAGCAATTTTTGGGAGCTTCTGATGTCATTTTGTAGCTTCTATTTGATTTGGGTTGTAGTGTCAGAAAGTCAAAAAATAGATCTGTAGGTGAGATTTCGTGAATTGACAACTTTGAAAACTTTTCCAATCTTGCACTTCAAAAGGTCTTTAATCCTCCTTCAACCTAAAATCTACAACATAAACATAAGAGGGGAAAATTGTTTATTTTTGTTGAATTGGGGTTTGCCTTGGTCAAACCCCATTTGAGTAATTAAACCTTGAATTGAAATAATGAAACATGGAAAGGAATGATCAATGAACAATGTTATGTTGTAACTCACCAAACCCTTGAATAAACCTTTAGAAATCTAAAATCTTGATCTTGATCTTGCATGAAATGGCTTCAATGGATGTGGATCTTGAGGCTTGAATTGATGCTTTGAATACTTGACTTGATCTTGAAATGAAGGAAAATAGGGGTGTTTGGGTTTGGAAAAATGTTATGGAAGGGGGTTCACCACAATGAATTGATACCAAAGGACCTATTTTCCTAATTTCATTCAAGGAAATGAGATCTACACAATGAAATGACTATCAACCTCAAGGTGATTCAAATCAAGGTGTGATTCTGTAAATTTCTCCTTTATGCAAGGATGAGGGTATGGGTTAAATAGCACTTTGGGGAGAAAGATTAAAACCATCAATTAAACTCCAAAATGCAAGCTATAAAATGCAAATGAAAGACCGTACTCAAAAATAATGGAACCAGCAATCAAAAGGCGGATCTGGAAAGGGGAAAATTGTAATGCCCCACCACGCAACCCTAGGGGAAGTTGCAAACTACTAAACAAATGCAAAAAATTTATTTTATTTTTTGATTACAAATACATGTAAGGTTACAACACAAAGCCAACAATCCCCTAAGGTTACAAGACAAAGATTATCTAATCACAA
Source organism: Sequoia sempervirens (assembly GCA_007258455.2). Lineage (NCBI taxonomy): Eukaryota > Viridiplantae > Streptophyta > Pinopsida > Cupressales > Cupressaceae > Sequoia > Sequoia sempervirens. The sequence goes on along the minus strand of VDFB02276161.1, from coordinate 34,554 downwards.
ATTAAAACAACATGCATGAAATGAAACATAACAACATTCACTTAACTAATTAAAGCACATACATTCCATACATGAGATTTTCATTAAGACCATGAGATCCTTCACGGTTACCAATGGCAGAAGTTATATAATTACAATTACATCTCTCATTCCCAGAATGAGGTAAATCAATAACATGATTGTTTATTACAATTCCCACCTCGATAACAATGAGGGGTAAATAAAATACAAGAGCAACTAACATAAATGAAACCAAGTAGCAACTAGATCCCACGAGCTCTCCAACACGAAAGTCTCGTCCACATAAGCCAACTCCAAAACAACGGAGTAAGGTGCATGTTCCACCCAACCAAGTGATACCCGAAGGCTCACCCCCCATGCTAGGAGATAGTAACAAGGGTTTCAGGTCAAGACCAACAACCTCTAAACATAGGCAACATGACTCAACTGAAAAGGATACGTATATGACATCACATGGCACAAGGGTTACTATGCTTCCATATTTGAAATAATAATCACATGACGAATACAAACATAATGCTGACCTAGGAGAAGTGTCATCACAATGTCGCATGGGATATCCTGGCAAGTCTTCCTAGGTCCCGGCCCCCATCTCGAGATATCCTGGTAACCTCTAACATCTCCCAGCCCCACATGCAAACCAATGCGGAATCAGTTATCTTTCGAAGGTACAAGCTAACGATCTTTCCATTCCAGGCCTTCTCGTCTCATCCCAAGTCTATACAAGCACTTGCGTCCATGAGCGAGGAAAAATTAATCTTTTTAAATGTTGGTACCACCTATGCTAATTAATTGGTTTAAGTTTTCACTGAATTAACCAACTTACATTGAGATCTCCTGGCACCACTTTGTGTGCCGGCCCTCAATGCAAGCCACTTCTCTAAGACAACACGTGGAACTATGCCACCACCAAAGGGTACTCAAGTACGACCTAGGGATAATGAATCCCTAAACACGACATGAAGTAAACAAAACCCGCCCAAGATAATCAGATATAACACTGGACACAAGTACGCACTACCCATGGCAAACAAGGTTGATTGACATGCTGACGACCCCAAAACACATAAAAGATGATTCAATTTGGAAGACTTACGAGATCTGACTCAAATCCCAACAAGAATAAGCACCCCACGACGAAAGAAAGCTTGCAAACAATATAAGGTAATCTACCTTCGGATTTCATAAATCCAATCATTCATCGCATTAGTGCATTTAAACAAATTAAATAAACTATGTTCTTGCACAATCACATAAGGGTTTGAATGTTCATTTGATTCTTGTTGACACAATACATACGATAAATTAAATCAATCATTCTTTGCTAAACCATAATTTTCTATATCTAATTTTCGTCTATCCCTTTACAAATATCTCATATATAAATTAAATACTTCTTCTCTTTTAAGGAAATAAATCACATTTTAAATATACAAATATATTTATTAAATATCTATGAAATCAGATATACATATATATATATATTTTAAATATATATATAATTAATGTTTAAAAGTGAATAATAATTACTTAAGCATTTTATTAAAATATAATATACACATATTATAATATATATATTATATATAAATAATATTAAATTATTATATATAACATATATATTAAAATATACATATAAATTATATTTTAATTCATAAATATAACCATTGGTATAAACTTAATATTATATATATTAAATATAAAATATATAATATGAAATATATTATATATTTTATATTTAATAAATATAATTAAAAAAAATGAAATTTAAAAAGCAACCGGCGACCACGTTTAGGGCTTCGTCATGCCCTGTTAAGAACAGGGGACGCAGCCCCATTGATGGGGTGGTGACGACCTATGTAGGCAGCGTCGGCGCTGCCTCCACAGGCGGCCAATGCCATCAATGGCGTTGCGCTGGGATGGAACCCCTTCCTCATATCCCCGCGCGATGGAAAAAAAATTACTTCGCCCAAAAAAAGTGAAAGATAAATGACTGGTAAATAAACAATTCTGGGTAAAACCAGAATACAGTCATAAAATATGACTGCCCAGAACTCAACGAAAATTTTGAATTTAAAATAAATACATATATTTTTATATATATGTATAAATACATATCAACTGGTATTTATATATATATAATATAATATACACAAAAAAAAAAAGCTTCATAATTTGATTGAGAAAATGCATTCCTTCAATACCCAAATTGGGCAAACTCTAAAACTGAGAAACAAAATTAATTTCCAATGAAATTCCATAATCTAACACAATAATTTCATGATTTCTCACAAGTTAAAAGGAGATTTTCCCAACAACACAAATTTTCATAAAAACCATTTGAATCTTTCAAGTTTGTTTCAAATTTCCAAATGATAGTTTGAGAATAATTTATGGTTCACATGGTTTTCTCAAAAAAATTGAAAAACTTTTTTATTCAAGTTTGAATGGTGATTCCAACATGGGTTTTGAATCAAAGTTTGAATTCCAAATCTAAATTGAGCCATTTCAAACAAAATTGCTAAAATAAGATTGCATAATGAGGGAAAACATGGAACCTTTTGTTTTTCTCCAAGCTTTTTGAATCCTTCAATGGAGGTTGCACTTGTTTCCAATTTTGCTTCAAAAACCTTTCCAATCCTTCCTTCCACCAATTTTCTTCCAAGAATCCAATCCAAGCTTGCTCTCCAAATTTCAAAAATTCAAAATTCAAAAACAAAAAGAATTACCTTATGCAATTTTTTTCTCCTCCAATTTGTCAAACCCCTAATTTGAGTTCACCCACCATAGTTATTGTTATTTTGGATATTTTGGATATTTTCCTTTTTTTTTAAATTAATAAACAATTTTCATTTTCCCACTTCAAATGCATAATATTTATTTAAACAAAATTCTATTTGCACCACAATGCTAATTAAATTCCCTTTCTTTCACAAAATTGAATCTAACAATTACATTTTTTTTTTTTAAACATTTTTAATTTGTTTTATTACAAGAGGAATGCAAGGAAATTTTCCATCTATTTTTTTTTTTTATTTGCCTCAAATTTAATAATACTAACATAATTAATTTAATTTACTTAATCAATAAATAAATCTGATCCATGATTAGATTAATTTATTGATTGAATTAAATTAACTAATTAAATAACAAGCACTCCTTTATGCATTTTGGCAATAAATTTAAATAAAGCAAACACCATTTCACTAGGAAACTTAATCACGCAAGCAAGGAGAGACGAGACGACAAGGAAAATAACTTATCCCAACTGACAACCCAACGACACACTATGGCTAGGGTGATGTCACGACACAGAAAACCAAGCTACTATCTCCCAATCGTTTTTCGTTGAACAAGGGACATGCTCAGACCTGTGGAATCAGGTGGAGTCAATGTCCTATACCTGCATCCTGCACACAACATGAGTGTCGAACATGCATAAATATATAAATATTAAAACACATCGTGAAGAGGAAATCGCAGAATCACAGGGCACTCGCATGCGAGTGATGTGATCCCGTCCCCTTCACCAATACAATATTGCTAACTAACGCCTCTAATCATCAATGGTATAATCAAAACATAAAGCATCAATAATTCACATACATGATAATTTAATCCATAACATGAAATAATAATATCATCTGATTAAAGTACCATCACATCAAAACATAATGTTTACATCGCTTAACAATTAGCGGTCAAAAGTAACCAAGTTATAACCAACGTGCTAACAAAGCAAAACATACATAACGAACACTGTTCGATCAAAAGAACAAAATGGAGGGGTGTTACAAAAATAATGTGTACTAGTCACCAAAGGTCACTTTTTGAAGCTCACTAAGGACTCATTTTCTCTATGGCGAATGGGTTCTGGTTAGGGCTTTACAAAAATCCTTGTTGGGTTTTCTTTTATTGTGTCTGCACTCCTAGATTCCCGATTTTTCCATTAGACAACTGAAAATAAATCATGTAGAAAAGTTTCTATGAAATGACAACTTTTCTTGCAAATTTGCAACTTTCTTCAATTTTACTCTTCAAAGGATCTTCCACCTAAAATTTGCAATCACACATCAAAGAGAGAAAAATGTTGTTTGTTAGGTGAATGGGGGTTTACCTTGGTCAAACCTCGTTTTGGTAATTAAACCTTGAAATGAAACATAATAGCATGAAGGAATGATGAATGAACAAGCAATGTCACAACTCACCAAACCTTTGTTTGAACCTTGAATTGTAGATCTACAACTTGCATGAATTTGCTTCAATGGATGTGGATCTTGATCATGAAACTTGATTTGAAACAATGCCTTTGAATACTTGAATAGATCTTGAACTCTACATCACCATTAGCTCAAACAACATGTATGATGCAATAAGACTTTGACATGATAATGGAATCTTGATTATTGCAATAATCTTCAATAAATCTACTCTTGAATGCCTTGAAAATGCTCTTGAAGTGCTCCTATAATGCTCTTGTGAAAATTGCTTGATCTCATGAAAAATTGTTAGGTGAAACATAGTGAAATGACCTCTTATTTATACATATCTTAACATTAATTCTCGAAACTCAAATATCACAAGCCGACATCTAAATATACATTTGAAATCATTGAAAAGCCACCAAAAATATATTTTAAATTAGGTTCCTAGGTCTAAGTGAGAACCCATTCGCCCTATGGTGAATAGGTCCTAGGTCACTTACCTAGGACACACATTCTTCAAGGATGATTGTTATGTTATATCATTAATGAATGTTGAGATTTTTCCTTCAAAAATTGCAAATTAACTAGGCTTGGGTTTGAATTAAAGGGGTCAATTAAGGAAAATTAACCTTGATTAATTAATAAAGCCCTACGTTAGTGTGAAAGTGTAAAGGTACACCTTACAACACCAAAAATAAGGTAAAATTAAGTCCATTTTAATTAAAAGACCCTAAACTTAATGTGAATATGTAAAAATACATATTACAACACTAAATTAAGGAATAATTTAGTCCTTTCATTAATATTTATTTCCCAAATTAAGTGTGAAAAAGGGGTACTTTTCCTACACTACAGATCTTTGAAACCTAAATCACAATGTTAGCTCCAAAAACATACATGATGTTTAAGACTTTGACATGATTCTTGAGATCTTGATTGCTGTAATAAATCACTGATAAATCTACTCTTGAATGCCTTGACAAAAATATTTGCTCATATGAAAGTTCACCTCTTGCTAGATCATTTGAATTGATAAAATAACCTTGTATTTATAGATATGTATCCTTAATTTCCTAAAAATTAAACATTACAAGGTGACATCAAAATTTGAATTTAGAGACATTAAAATACTGCCAAAAACATAATTTAAATTCAGGTTCAAAGGCCTATGGAGGACCCATTCACCCATGGGCAAATGGATCCCAAGTGCACCTGTACCTAGAACACACATTGCTCAAGGTAAAATGTTATGTGCTGGTATTAATTATTGTTGGGTTTTTCCTTTAGAAAATGTAATTTATTAGGCTTGTAGATATAAAATAGGGCTTATTAGGGAATAATTAAGTCTATTTTAATTAAGAGAGCCCAAACGAAGTGTGAAAATGTAAAGGAGTACATTTTTCTACACTAGAATATGTAATAATTTCATTAGAAACTTTCAAAAGAATAGAATCAAATAAACACAACTTAATAGTGCAATGAGCTTTTTTATCAAGTTTTACTCATTCTTCATGTGAAATTTTTTATTTTTTTTTTCACTTTTCAGGGTAATCCATTGATCTCTTTCTTATAATATATCCTTCACATTTAGCTTCTAAAATTCAAGACCTAAACCATTAAGCTTTTAAATCTCCAACTAAGATGAGCTAGCAATGATTTCTATCTCATATATCCTAAAACTACACAAATGCATAACACACTCCCACTATGATACAATAAAAAATCAATTAGACACTTCTAAATATTTATCCCTCTATAATCAAGCCAACCATGACTCTGATAGCAAATGTTGAAAATAAGGTGAAATAATAGAACAAGATGTGTTAAACTTTAGTGCATCAAAATTCATTAACAATGATAAATCATTTATTAATGGAAATCAAACATGAAAGAAAATTTAAACCATAACATAATATTTATGTAGAGTATCCCTTTCAAGAAAAAACTATAAATCTTAAGAGACCCAATCTTGGATTAATCCTAAAAATAGTTACATCAATACATCAACTTATCCATCTAAATTTTAGTAGCATAAAAATGCTCATATAACCTACCAAAAATTCATTACATCTTCTAACTCTAAGTACGGATTTATAGAATGTAGTGTAGAAAAAAGTATCCCTTTTTCACACTTAATTTGGGAATGATTAATATTAAAATGAGATTAATTTTTCCTTGATTTAGTGTTGTAATATTATTTACACATTCACATTAATTCTAGGGCCCTTCTAAATATAATGGACTTAATGATGTCTTATTTTGGGTGTTGTAAAGTGTATTTTTACACTTTCACACTAATCCAAGGCTTTATTAATTAATTGAGGTCAATTAGATCCTTTAATTCAAATCCAAGCCTAATTAATTATGGGTTCTGAGGTATAAAGCCCAATATTCATTAATTATATTACACAACACTTAATTTTACAAGGTGTGTGTCATAGGTTAGTGATCTAGGACCCATTCGCCACTTGGCGAATGGGTCCTCACTAGGTCCTAGAACCCTAATTTTACATAACATTTAACCACCTGAGAATGTGTCCTAGTTAAGTATGTTAGGACCCATTCGCCATGTCCTCACTTAACCCTAGGACCCCCCCTTGGGATATGTTTTTGGTGGTATTTTAATGATTTCAAATTCAAGATCTAATGTCAATTTGTGTTATTTGAATTTTGGGATTTAATGTTAAGGTATGTATAAATATAAGGTTATTTCACTAAGTTCATCCTAGAATATTTCAAGCAACCTAGTAAAATTTATGAGCAAGTCCTAATAGAAATTTTATGAGATCAAGAGCATTCAAGAAAGCATTCAAGGGAAAATTATTGAAGTTTATTGCAGCAATCAAAGATCTATTTCATCATGTCAAAGTCATGCATGTTGTTGAGCTAATGTGATGAAGTAGCATTGGTGATTAAGTTCAAGTGTTCAAATCCATTATCTTATGTCAATTTCATGATCAGGATCTACACTCATTGAGACCATTTCATGCTAAAGTTTGGATTTGCAATCTAAGGTTTCAACAAGGTTTGGTGAGTTGTTACATATTGTTGTTCATTCATCATTCCTTTATGCATTATTTCATTACAAGGTTGAATTACCAAAATGGGGTTTGACCAAGGCAAATCCCTATTCCCTAACAAAACAACATTTTTCTTCTCCTTTGATGTGTGATTGCAGATTTTATGTTGAAGATCAATTTTAGAGAAAAAGTTGCAAAATTGGAGAAAGTTGCAAAGTTGTCGCCTTCCTTGCAAAATCATGGAAACTAAGCTACAAGACTTATTTTTGGGTTTTCAACAGTCTCTGACTAGTATCTGGAAGTGCAAACATTGAAGAACAGAACCCAGAAATTGATTTTCCATAACTCTAGCCAAGACCCATTCACCACTGGCCGAATGAGTCCTCAGTGAGGCCCAAAAAAGCACTTTTTGCAACAAGCACACAATATTTGACCCTCATAAAACCTACCTTTTGATTGGTATATTGGTTAGGTTTGATTTTTGATATTCATCTATGCATAATTGAATGAAATATCTAGTGAAAAGAGAGGTTAACCATCTTGACTCCATTTCGGGTCACCTATAGCTCTCATTTTCTATGTTTCATTATGGTGAACCCAACTTTTTGAGCATTGTAGTTTTCTAATTTTGGAGTCTCTTTTTCATCTTAGATTATATCTTACATTCATTTGCATTGAATTAGATCTCATTTAGGGTATCTAGTTTGCATTCAAATTTACATCTCAACTAGGGTCTTAGGATTGCATTGATTGCATTCTTTAAATCTAAAAAATACAAAAAAAAAGTCATTTTGTATATCATTTACATCATATAAACTTGCATTTGAAAATTGAAACAAAAATTGCATATCAGACTAGGTCTTTTAGTTCATCACTTTGTCACATTTTCAACTTGCATTTCACATTGCATTTACAGAAGACTGAAACTGAAAGTTGTTACAAACCTGAATCTAAAAGCCACTAGAAAACACTTGAAAATCTATTAAAAATAGTTTCAAAACCCTAAACTAGGACCCATTTTCCATAGGGAAAATGAGTCCTTGATCAGGTCCTGATTTGCATTTTTGGAAATTAAAAACTTCATTTTTGTGCTTATGTTTGTTGCTTTCAGATTTATGTTTTAGCTTGTTGAGTTTTTGTTTCACCAATTTTAATAGATCTAGCTTGATTTGGTACATTTAGTGCATTGTGTGGTTTCAAAATTGCATTTACACATTAAATTTTAGGACATTGCATTGCATTATAAGTCTTTATCCATTATGGGTTTGCACACTAAGTTTGTGAAACTTGTATGAGCTATAAAACTTGGTGTCCTATTAGCAATACTATTATGAGACGTAGTTCGAGACTCATGTCATCCCGCAATACACCATTCACCATGGATCTTTGGTTTTCTAACTCTCTTTCTAATAGTGTTGATAATCAACCCCCTATGGATCATATTATGCATACTTCATTTCCCATGGCTTCACTTCCTATAACCAATGTGCATGTTGTTAACAACACCATCCCTACTATGACTAGTTGTACTCAAGCTTTGGGGTATACCCAAAGCCAAGGTGGAACTTCAATTCCTCCTACAATACCAATTTCCATTCCTACATACACTAGTACTCAAGTTACCACAACCATTCAACCTACTAGCAATGTCAACACTTCCTTAGGTATTTCCACAGGGAATCCTTCTAGCTTTGTGAATTCAAATACAATATCTCCTCAACCATCCTCCCTCACAAATTTATAATTCACTTGCCCTCTGCATACATACACCACTCCACCTTACACTAATAACAATGATGTTGTCCTTAACACACTGATGCAAACAATGTCATCCATTCAACAAGTCACAACCCTAACTCAACAAAACAATGGTCAACCTTCACAATGCATCACAACCAACCCGTTATCCTTGGAGATATTGAGAACACCAATGCCACAAGGTATAGAAGTTCCTAGATTTGAGAAATATGGTGGGAAAGGAGACCCTGTTAGCCATGTTTCTAGTTATACGGCCCTATGTAGTGATTTCATCTTTGAGGATAAGCCCTTGGCTAAACTCTTCCATAGATCCTTCAAGGATACTACTTTAGAGTGGTTTTCTTCTTTACTGAATAATTCAATTGGTTCATTCAATGAGCTTGTTGATGCCTTTTACAAACACTTCCACATTCACATGGGTCCCAAGATGACTCTAGCTGATTTAATGATATGTAAATAAAAGGATGATGAGAAAGTGACTGACTTCATAGCAAGATACCAAACACTTTATTCACAAATAAATATTAAGATTCCTAATACTGACCTTGAACGAATGTTTATTGCCAACTTACAAAACAAAATCCAAACCGAACTTGAGATGTTGAGATTCCCATCCTTTACATAGTTATATACAGCCCTCCATGATTATCAGAATTCGGCATATGGTCATGATGTGAAAAATCCTCCTAGCCATCCTGAAAAGTTTGAATTTGCAACTCAAAATAGTTACCAACCTTTCAAGAAATTGAATAGGGGATTTTTACAACTTAATTCCCCTCAACCAAATCAACAAGTTGATAACCATGTGGCTGCTATAAAGACGACAAATCCTTTTTCCTTTGGGGATAAGAATAGAAAATTTACCCCTATACCCGACACCCTTCATAATATCATGATGCAGCTTGTGGAAAAGAATATGTTAGAGCTCCTGATCCTAATAAACCATTGCCCGTAGGCTTTAGACCGAATTCTTATTGTCATTATCACAAACAAAATGGGCATGATACGAAATAGTGTAAGCATCTTAAACATCTTGTGCAAGACCTCATTGATTCTAATCATCTTCTAATTGGAGGAGTGAATGATCAAAGTAATAAGTTTGTAGCTCCTCCTAACCAAAATTTACAAATCCCATGCTGAAACATACTATTTCATTTGTCAAAGCTAGTGAAACAAAGAATGATGTGATGAATGTTGACACGGATGAAGAAAACACAAAAGATGAAAATGTGGATAAACCAGCTAAAGTGGTGTCATTTATCAAAGATAGACTTCGTAAGGGCTCAACCAAGATGCCTCTTGATATAAATTTCTCACAAAATGACAATCAAACATGCACCTGATGGTCCTCTTCACATAGCTGGAAGAATCAATGACAGGGCAACTAATGGGATATTAATTGATCCCGTCTATGTTGAGAATGTGATTATCGAAGAATTCCTATTTGTGCATGAACTCTATCAAGATACATATGAAAAACCAAAAGCATGGATCAAAATGCATAATGATTTTGCTTGTCCTATGATGGGCTCAATAAACCTCCCCTTAAAAGTTGGACCGAAAACATTAAATGTCTCATTCACCATCATCCCATTCTCGAACCAACTTCATGTGAAGTTAGGCTATCCATGGCTTCGCTCCATGAATGTCATCCCATCAATTGTGTATAAATGTTTAAAGTTTCCCTTTGACAATGAAATTTTTACTATCCATCATAGTGTCTTTAATCTTGTGTCTTCTCAAGGGAACTTTTCATTGGATTTCTTTTGGCCTAAGCCTATTGAACCTATGATATTAAACATAATGCAAACAACAAAGCAAAATTCCCTCACTATCTTTCTAATTTCCAATTGTGATATGAGTGCACATGAACAAAAAAATTCACAAAAAGAGATTTTTTGAACAAAGATGCTTTTAGAAGAAAAAAGCTTCTTAAAATCTCAAAGTAAAAATAGTATTATATTCTACTAATCAAATATTATGTTTAATGAAGATGCTATGAAGGGGCTAAGCCATATCAATTCCTCCTTGCTTAGAGGAAAGTGTCCCCACTTTCTCTTTAAGATGGAGCTCAAAAGGTGCCTATGAGATCCACTTGGTTTGGGTCGATAGGGTATCCTTACGACCAATCAAGAATGTAATGGTAATCTCTCTAACCTCAAAAATAATATATGCATCTAAAGGAGGATGATAGAGAGGGGAACTTCTTCTTCTTAGTGAAGAAGCTCATATCACTTCAGTTGATTAGCATTAATCACATCATGGATTCCAAGCTAAGATTGGAAATCAACTTGGAGCTTTCTCATTAGTCAAATCTTGTTTGTACCCTCAAATTTTCCATGTGTATGATGGCAAACTTTTGAAGCTTGAGTGCACGTTTTCAGTAGCGAAGTTGAGAGCTTTTGATATAAGTTTGTAGTTTACAAACACAAACTCTGCCTTTGTCAACCTACAGATTTTTGGAACAGGAATATAAGTCCATTGTGTAATTGCAAGTATAAATATGCACAAGAAGTGTGGATCTCTGATGGTTGTAGGCTAGAAAACTTTCATACTAAAGATTATTTAATACTAAATTTTAAAATGTTTATAATTAATGATCTCAAACTTTGTTGAATGTAATGTCTTAAACAATAGTGTGAGCAGTGATGCATGGCAGTAGGAGCCGGCACTAAGTGATTACTTCTAGACATAGTCTTGGGGTGGTATGATATATCTCTATTGCTTATGCAAGGTGCTTTATTTCTAAAACTATATCTATGGTACCATTGAGAGTCGATCCCCTTGTTTCCACGTATTATGTGAAACCATGTCCCCTTAGTCTATACTCTGCGAACATTGACCTTGAGACTATGATCTAGTCAATTTTACTAAGGGTGTGAGAATATTTTTGCTTCTTACCCTCAATGTGAACCCTAAAACTTGAATGGTTGAATGGAATAGGTTAGATTGAGTAGTATCAATTAAGTTATACTTTGAGTACTCTTCTTTGTTGTAACTTTTCCAAGGAATAGTTATACTCCTCAATGGAATTGATGTGTTTAGGGTGCCTATAAGATCTCCTCAATGATTTAATGTATGAAGGGTAGTGATCTTGATATCTACCTTTTAGACTAACTTTGCACTACAATAGGAACTATGCGATAAATCAACCTTTAGACTAATGCACTAATGCAATTATGTGATAATAGTTTCCTAGTTGCTTGCAACTATGTTTTGCAAACTAGAATAATGAAACTTGATAATTACCATTAATGTCCTTGTATGGTAACATGTTTGAACATGTAGAATTAAGAGTAGTAGATAGATGGAGATGGAATTTTTAAGTTAAAGCAATGCAAGAACAAATAAGATTCATATTTACCTATGATCATTGTCTATAAGCTAAAAAATAACTTTGCACTCTTATGGGAGTTGTGTGATAAATCTACCTTTAGACTAATGCAATTGTGTGACAATAATTTCTTAGTTTAAGTATATATAATGTTTGTGTATGATATCCTTGTATGATAGCATGTTTGAACATGTAGGCCTAAGAGTAGTAGATAGATGGAAGTTTTAAGTTAAAGCATTGCAAGAACAAATAGTATCCATCTTGCTTTCAAAATACTTATAATAATGAGTGTATAATTTTGATATTTTGTGTATCAAATTGTAAATATTAGATTATAAGGGTAGAGTAAGCATTTTAATGTCTTACCATCGTCGTGAAATACCAATATTATGTTTCATCTTAAGAAAGCAAGATGGGTTAGGAAGAAAAGGACTATTGTAGTATTTTTTTTATTCAATTGAAAAAGAACTTTTTTTAGATGACTTACCTAGTAAAGCATGAGTTACAAATACAAAGAACCAATTAAGTAATTGATTCATGTCATCGAAAATTACTAAAAGGACCTTCAAGAAAAGAAGAAAAAAGGTGGGTTTCCCTAAAACCTGAATTAGGTTTGTCACATGCAACACATTCAACACTAATTAGTTAATTTATTGCTAACAAATTATATTGTTGCATCTCAATTTGTGATGTAAATGCCAATCATAATAGCTCTACAGCTAGGAGTCATTTGGGTCCAATTACAATGAACTTTGGGTCTCCTCCAATCATTGCCAAGTATATTTTCCTTGCTACATAATTTATTTTTTCATTTTTTTAATCGCTTGCTAACAAATTATGTCATTGCATTAAAATTTGTGATTGTAAATACCAATCTTTAACGGCTACAACTAAAAGTTCTTTGGGTGCAATGAGAAGGAACTTTAGATCTATCCATGTCATTGCCAAGTATGTTTTCCTTACCAGGCATACCAGTATGTTGTTTTAGCTTGAGAAACTTGTATTGGTAAGCTTTGTTTCATCGCAAATTAGTATAAGGGTTGCAACTTGGTGAGATATAAATTTGAACAATCTTTAAGGTAGATAAAACTAGCACTTGCACCAGGGGGGTGCAAGGGTACGCCGATAGAAAAATATATAGAAGTAAACAAGGAAGGGAAGTTTAGCGTAAAACATATACAATATTGTTTGTAATTTATACATATTGTTGTAACACATATTTGGAGATTGGAACTGAATGAAAGATTTGCAGCAACTTTAGTTGTGATTTGCAAAATATACATATTTGGAGATTGAAATTTGAATGAAAGATTTGCATATTTGAACAATGACAATTTTGTATTTGGTGATTCCATGTGCTAGTATGGATTGATCTAGATCATAATTTTCTTTTTGTTTTTATTTTTGTTTTCCTACACAAGCAAAGAATAAGTTAGTGGGCACACATCATTAATGCAAAGTTGGTTGTATGCAAACAATAAAAGTACCATTAAAAGTGAAAGTAGTTATTCATTAGAAAATAATATATTAGTAGCATGATGGAAGCTATATTAGTAGTATGATGGAACTGCATAAATATATGAGGTTAGGCAATTGGTAGCATGTTCTAAAATTAAATAATTAAAAGAAATATATATCTTCACAACAGTTTAATTTGTACCATATAAATTAAATAAATTAAATGAAAATATAACTTAAATAGTTATAAAATTGAACACTAAAATTTTAATTAAATCAAAACAACTCAGATTATCATATCTTTCAAATTTTAAATATATGTAACCTAGTTTGGAGGCATGAGATTTGTTTCAATCTCAAATATCACACTATATGCACCCTACTCTCTAATAAAACAAAACAAAACAAATTATTTATTAAAATTGAATAACAACTTTTGTACAAATAAATTTAAAATTACATATAAATAAAAATTAAAAACAAAATACATAATTCTTAACTAAAAATGAAGTTTATGTACCCATCTATATTAAAATAGAGCACAACACAGTTTGTGCAGATTCTTAGTTTTATTTGAATCACTGAGGCTAACTTAATCACTAGCTGGTGAAAATGTTTCAACGGTTTTACCAAAAAGAAGGGATAACGCTGCCACGGCTCCCCCTTTTTACACCACCATTTAATGCAATAAAGCCACACATATTAAAGCTGCTAATCATGTTATCTAGGGTTGTCAGTTATCAAGGAGTGAGAAGTGAGATATTCCATCTCATTCTTACTTTATATATGTTCTCAAGTTTAGTTTTGTTAATTTAAAATATCACATCATTGAGTTTTTTTAATGCATACTATACCTACTTAGTTCCCTTCATAAATTCATCGCGTCACAAGTTCCTCAATTAAATGCGTATCTATGCTCTATAAAGTTTGGCAGCTTAGTTTTCCACGATGGTTTTCATATCTTATAATTGATCATAGTTAGTTGTAAGAAAAAAATACCATCATTAGTATTGCTTATAATACCGTTTGAACAATTAACATTAATAATGTTGGGTGCATTAAAAGTTTTAGGAAACTGCATAATTGTAGTATTGGTGTAAATATCACCGAAGAAGGTAATATTTTAATAATATTAACAATGCAAACCAATTGGAAATATTACCAACAGGAGGAGTTCTGAATACTAATTATTCATTGCCATTATCAATTATGCAGCACGTTTATGCCAGGTGACTGAGGAGTGTAGGCAGAGTAAAGATGGTACCAAGGAGTCAGGGGCGGGTGAATATTTTAATTAATAGGTAGACACATATCAAAAGGAGATATCTGTACACGGTACGTCGCAGTTCTCATCACAACGTGTCAAACAATTTCTTTCACTAATTTTATATTGACAAAGCATTTACACACATAAAATACCTCCCAATTTACAACCCAACAACAGCAAACAGCTCAAAAATCTGCTATTTACTCAATCCAATTAAGCTCACAAATCTGGTGGTCACCAAATCCAAACCCTCCCTACTCTTTCTCAAATCTAACTATCTCAGAGATTTTTGGTTTATCCTTTTTCTTTTTTCTTTAAAGGAAGGAAAGAAAGAATTTCTGAGACAAATGGCGCGTTTGACAGATCCTCTGGTAGTAGGGAAAGTAATAGGAGACGTTATAGACTTGTTTGTGCCCTCTGTAGATTTGGTTGTTTACTGTGGAACAAAGCAAATCACCAATGGTTGTGAGATCAAATCCTTTGTTACTGTTAACCGTCCAAATGTTCAAATCGCCAGAAGATACTATGATGATAGTCTCTACACTCTGATACAGCATTATATTGTTTTGTTTATGCTCTGGCTAAATTGGTGTGGGATTTGTGTTAAAAGTATTTTCCAAAAAAATATTCTTTATGTTTGATTGTTTCAAGATTTTGTTGTGTTAACATCATTATGTTTAAGTCTAATTTATTTACTGTTAACATACCAAATGTACGAAAAGGGGTAGCACCATGTAAGTAAGGAAATCAATAAGCTAATAGTGTTTTTTGTCACTCTTTATTATACAGTTGGTGTGCAAAGAGCTAAGCTGCAGCCGTTTGTTTCTCAAGCTACTGGAAGCTGTTCTAAATATAGAGGTAATCGCATGAATGTCGGTACCTTTGGTGGTGAAGCTCAAGCTTTTAAGCTTAAGCTCTCTACTCATATTTCACAAGCAGAAAAGACATAAATCTACAGGTCATAACAGCTAAAGCTTCAAAGTTCCTCGCTACTTCAAATGCCAAGATTTAAAATTTTAAAATATTCACAAACATGGAGATTGAGAAGGCGGAGGGAGGGTATGAATGGAGATGAGAATCTCCAGCATACTAATTACATTTTCCCAAAAAAAATGACCTCATCACAGAACGAATTGAAAATCGATGAAAACAAACAAAATCAATATATAAATGAGACCCAGAACAATCCACAATAAAAACAATTAATTGTGAATCAAACCGATGGAACCCAAGATAAGTGAAGGAAGGGATCGTAGCTCTCTAACTGCCACTTCTTCAAAGCACTTTCGTCCATATGAAAGGCATTGTCAAAGGCATGAAGCTCATCCTCCTTCAATTCCTCAAAAGTCGAAAACTCCATAGTGCCCACAGGGTGGTCGTTCCATACAGGACCTGCAGTAAGGGCTTGAGAGGGAGAATCGAAAAGCTCCCCCAAATGGTTCCTCCAAATCAACTGGCTCTGGCCCTTCCACGCCCCGGCCTTTTGAATCCTCTTCCTAACACTTCGACCTGTCGTCCTCGACCTTGGAAGGTGAAGAAAGACCGGCCTGCGAGACTCCATGAAAGCTAGGTTGATTTGGGGAAGAAGAGCTTACAAAGTAGGGCAGATTAAGGCGGGCACATGAGCCATACGCGGGCGGTAGCATCGTGCGGTCTCTTCAATCTATTCACAATAAATGAAAAGGCAACCTACAAATATTTGTGACTTGGGGCGAATGAAGTCCAATTTGATTCGAAGATTTTGCAGTAACTAATTTTTTTGCAACTTTCCTGATGAAAGCTGTTGTAGAATGTCAAACCTTTTAACAGCAAGTTGAATCCGTTTTCCGATGAGTTAAAAGCTGTTTCAGGCGTGAGACAGGTTTTGTCTCAAAGTTCCCACAATATATATAGCCTATCGGCTAAAAATAATCTTCATGTGAACTATCAGTGCCCTGAATAATTACCTCTACCTTTTTACTCACACGAGCTACATAGAAAAGCCAGATTATTTATAATCTCAAAAAATTAGAACCTTACATAAAATAGAAGATCAAGCCCATTTTCTTTTTGACATGAGTAAAATAATATCAAATTTATTTACACAAATGTTTTCCGTCACCTCTTAGTTCATTAAATCTTAACTCAACGAAAACAATCAAAACTTGAGTTTTTTATTGTGAATCCAAAATCCCATTAAAACAAATATCAAACTAAGCACCAGATTTCGAATGTCCAAGAATACTTTCTCAAGACACGTAGATTGTTAAAAAATACACTAATAAATTGTCACGTTTGGCGCTTGACGCTTCTTAAGAGTGCAATAATAGTGAAGATTATCAACTGAGTTTGCAAGATCACAATTTGCAGAGTGCATTATTGAGACCTTAATTGACAATACACCTTGTTAGGCCCTACAAACAAATCTAAGTCGATCACATTTGCAGAGTATATTTGTGAGAACTTCATTGTCAATATGCTCCGTTAGGTCCTATAAGCAAATTTAGTACATTGCATGTCCTCATCGCCAAAACGAAGACCATCTCTTGTATTGTACATGGTAGACTTGAAGGGGAAATAATAGCAAATTCACAATCAAATGACGCCCGTATCTCAATGCACATTTTGAAACATGAAAATAGGAAGCCTACCTATGAATAGAGTGGCGGTACTTTCATTATCAGTAGCTGCAATATGAGAAGTTTTACCCTTACTCGTGAGCAGTGGAATATCAATGGCAAATGCAACAAAAGCACCCTCACAAACTACAGATAAAGTTGAGACATATATGGCTGAACACAGATTTTCCGAGGAAGTTGTGTGCTTAGATTGTTCTTGACATTCACTCTCAGCTACGGCTGGAGTTTTCCATCATTCCAACTGACGAAAAGTGGAGACAGGTGTAACTTCCCATCCAACTTGCAACCCTTGATTCTTCTCAATTGGCATAATTTGGCCTCGTACTGTACTAGCTCAGGCTTCCAAGCAACAAAGAATCGCTATTAAACATAATTTGTACCAATTTACGCTTGTTCATTAATCTTTTTGGTATGTATTTTTACATCATATCTAGACGATATACTGAAAGGGTGTTCATAAAATTGTCATATTCATTGTAACGTTTATATAGACATTGAATAAGATTATACAACTTTCCAATTTGATAACTTTCAACACGTTGATAAAGCCAATATCAATTCAAATATTTATGTTATAGCATAATTAGACCTTTTTATTAGGAAGGGTGACAATTTTAAGGATTCAAAGAGCGTAACTCTGCAAGTGACTCGTAATTCCAAAAATATTGAACTGCATATGGACACTCCAATTGTACACAACAACAAAGACAACGTGCACCTTCATTTATCTTCATCAAAATTCAAAGAAATTGCTTTACTTACAAATACATATCCAGCAGCGTCATGAAAATTACAGATTCTATCATAATGTACAAATTCATCAGATATCAATTCAATGGCATTGCCACGTTAATACCAAAACAAGGTGGGCAAAAATCAATGGTACATCTCACCCTATACTCTGCTCAAATGGCTAATATAACAAAAATTATCAATTGCAGCAATGGACAAAGGACAGACTCACTGCAAAATGCTTTCAGTGAGAAGAAAATGATTTCCATCAATATAAGAGAGATTTATACAAACTGACATAATCATTCGAGGTAAGTCTCACGCATCTGCATGAAACTTATATGCCAGATTTCTAACAAATTCGAAAGAGCGCTGGTGGTAGTCTCCCAATTACAATTTCATCCATGGAATGCAAGATGAATAACGTTCTTTCATTGGATCAACCAAAGCCAAACCCTTCACTAGCTTCGTGAATTGCCAATAGCAATCGCTCCTGGAGCTGCTCCTTAGACGAGTACTCAGGCAGGTCTAACTGATTGAAGCTGCATAAATAGCACAAGAAATAAAATCAGAGGTCATTTACCCCAATAAAATATTAAAGTACAAAGTGATCAACCAATATAAGGAATACAAGCACTCACCATGTGTGAGCTGAAGGCAAACGTTCTGGTGCTCCATATGCCTTATGAATCTGAAACCTTTGAGGGCCAGATATGCCCTGAAGAGCTTTAAACCCTTCCAAAGGAACCTACCAATTTGTAAAAGAATATCAGTCGAACACTGATTTCAACTACAGAAAAATTGAAAACTAATGTGATAGCAATCCATAACAGCAACTATTAATGATATTAATATACAACAATAAGCTCTAATGACTACCAAATGTCAAACATATAGGGGTTCATTCAAAAGCTAAAACTAGATACCTTTGAGGTTCCTGTGACAAACTGCAACAAGCGTGCCATGTCCTCCTTGCCAAATCCTTGCACAACCTCCCAAAACCACTGAATCACAGGAGATGCTGAAGTGTATCCTGTGTATTCTGTGCTGGACTTCAGATCATCAACTGCCATGCTTAACTATGTCAGCAAATAATCCATTGGAGGAATTACAAGCTAATAATGACACAAAAAAGTATGTAAAACTTACGATCAATTTCAGGAAGGCCACTGATCAGAAGTTCAAGTTCTTTATCATTGAATATTGATATAAGATGCCTTGGTATCAATTCATTGAATCCTTCCATAAAGGCATTAATTTGGGAACGAATGGCATTTGTCAGTATATGCTCTGCTACAAGATCCACATATTGATGTTTGTTTTCTTCTGTGACACGTATATTTCTTCCCCCAGAGATAAGCTCATAATCAGTTACCTACACAGACACATGACAGCATATTACACTATTTTAAACTGCACAAACACTAGAAAATGCCATCCACTAGCATATGGCCAGCCTCACATAGACAATAAAATTATAAAAGCATCCAAAAATAACTTACCTCTGTCTTCTCATATAGGATACGTTTTTCCTCATCTGCATCTATACTGAATGTGAGGTCAAGTATGTCACTAATATCATTCTGTGACACAACTCATAGTATTAGCATAATTCATTACAACAGTGTTTAAATGAGGAAAGTTGAAACATCTAATTTAGGTAACAGTTTCCTTATTAACCAAGATTGTAGTCACTCACCTCGAGCATCCATTTCAGATTCTTAAAGTAATCTGGATCAATGGCCTCAATATCATGGTATGCAACTCTTACTCCAAGTATGTGTTTGTAGAAAGATCGGGTGAAATGAACATCCAACAGTTGACCATCAAATAATGCTTTAGCAACCTACCAAAAACAGTGCAAAAGAACCAAAATAACTATTAATAGTCAACTCATAAAAATAAAATATTTACCAACGAAGGAAAAAAGGTGAAATCAATACCACTCTTCCAACAAACTTGAAGTATGATAGGTGTTCAGTTTGATAAACAGAATTTGGATTGGGCTGAAAAGTAGATTCATTTCCAACAGTAGTGAACAGCAGTGCTCCTTTGTCAAATATCACCCTTGACAGTAATTGGTACCATTCTCTTGTTAAGCCACCAGCATCAATACCCTCCTCTCCCTGAAACTGCACTGTCAAGCGTCCTTTGATATCATCTACAGAACGCATCCGTAATTGACTATAAGAATCTTCTAGCACATATGTTCTACGAACACAAATTCGAAGAGGGTTATAGTTGTGCTGCTCATTTTGTTGTCTAATCCGCGAGCGGAAAAATGATCGCTTATTGTCAAAGTCAATTAGACGAGGTGTTTTTAACATGAGGGAAAGGGATTTCTCCAGCAACCCAGGATGCTGCCGCACAAAAGCATTGAGAAGTCTGCGATGCTTGTCAGCAAACTTAACAAATGTCATACCTCCCTCTGCTTTTCTAAGTTGTGCAGCATCACTAGTACTGGCATCATCAGAATCATGCTGAGCGGCACTAGTTACTAACTGCAATTTCTCACATAAAACAAAAAATGCCTCTATAAATGGCAAAACCCTTTGTGTACCAGGAGGTAGCGGGGGTGCAACAGATGTTGCTCCAGCATTTCTACCTGCTGAAGCTGAAACATCCGAGGCATTTCCCAAACTCTGTTCTATTTTACTTATACAAACACTCAGCCCCTGCCATAATGGATCAAGAAGCATGTTTAGTTCCCCAACAACTGAAAGAATTCCATGTTCCTTGTCATCAGTAACGCCTGTACCAACATCTGATGTTAGAGAACTCATTGCTTGTAGAACTCTCAATATAGCTGCTCCTGCCATAGAACAAGCATTCCCCCCCAATAACTCCATGTCTCGAAGTGTTACAAGCTCACCAACTGCATCACCACTAAGATCACGGGCAGAAACTGCCAACTCAGAAATGAAAAGCTTCCGATGTGTCAGAGCAATGCTAGCAAGCTTCTTGAGAACCTCTGCCACCTTTGCATACACCATATCTGACAGCCTGCATGACAAGAGACCTTAGATTCTACATTTAATCAAGGAAAATATGCCAAAAACCCTGCAATTCAAAAGATCACTTCCCACAAGCAAACAGAGTATATTTATTCAATACAACTGATGTTATTATCAACAATGACAATTGGACATACCCCTCCTTTGCCAAAAGTTTACACAGGTTTTCTAACTCTCTCTGGGGCAGTTGTAGGAGAACCTCAGATGCATCCATTTCCTTCTTCAACCCTGAAGCTGAGGCTTCCTGACCTTCAGTTGTTTTAGCCACGTCTGAGCTCCCAGGTAAGTTAGTATCATCATTGTTTTCCACAGAAGCAGGTTCGCCTGTTTGGATGGCCGAAGCAACACTAGAACCAGTCTCAGGTAGAGACTCACTTTCAACATGACCATCATCTGCCTGTGTTACAACATCCTGTGGTTGACTAGGAGGAGCTTCTAATTCATTTTTAACTCCAACATTGCTCATGACAACCTCAAGAAGCCCCATAAGCTGCAAACAACCAAAACTTTATTGTAGCAATCTGAATTACAAATGAACCAACATAAATTAACATACAGAATTAAGAGTACCTGCTCTAAATGTGCACTGCTTCTTGAAAACAAGGGCTGATTAAGCAGCTTTAGAAGTAATATTAGAGGAATTTCCCCTCTTTCAGTTCTTTCTGATGAATGTGACCCATGTTCATCAACAATCTTTCCTTTGCCTTTCTCCCCATTTGATATTGTAGATGTCTGAGATGCTGCATCCAATGTTGGGCATGATTCCATGTAGAAAAGAAGATCAGCAACACCAAAATGATTTTTTGCTAGATATGTCAAAATCTCAAGGACACGGCGAGAAACAAGAGGTGGTACACCTGCACATAAACAGTATTATCACTAATTTTATTTCCCTTCCCTTGACATGTTTATGTAGAAAAAATTGTTAACAGTAAAGTGGATTGCAATCAGAAAGATCAATACCATCTGAAAGTTGGGATCGTGCATAAACCACATTCCATTGGCATCCATAGAGCCTCTGGGATGGAATACCATTGGACTCAACTGGAAATCCTTCTGCTTCAGGTCTCAACATATCTAGCAAAAGGTGAACTAGACTAGCCCTTGTAGCACTATGAGCACAGAGATTCAATAGAAGTCTTTGAAGCATACCTTTACCCAAAGGCTGCACAAAGCAAAATATTAATAACTTATGAACCATATCAATTGTTTCAAAAGATGAGGCACCTGAAACTCCAACATTTAAACAGGCCGCTACACACAGAAGATCAAAACCAATATCTAACTTCTATGAAAAAAACACAGAAGTACTGTGTATCAGATTCTTTCAATAAAAAATTTAACATAAGGCCTGGCAGAAAAAAAGTAACATGCATAACTAAACACAGAAGTACTGACTATCGGATCCTTCCAATAAAAAGTTTAACATAAGGCATTGCAGAAAAAAAGTAACATGCATTATTGGAACCAAATGTTATCATGTCAACTTGACACAAAGAAGCATTAAAATGGAATTGATATCGCTTGGACAAAATACAACTATTTTAGGAAGTGCTTGAACAATAGTTCTGACATATATGCTACTAACATAAAAACTTAAAAGACATTATTCAATTTTTAATTGCAAATCCGAACCCACAAGACTCTTAACAATTATTTTGTAATTTTTTATAATCCCCAGTAATGATGTGTACCACATTGTGAACAGTAAGTGATTTTCTCTTCTGCAGCTAAAAATATTTTACACTAAGCAGATATCAAAGTCCTCACAAGTAAGCCTTGTTAATTGAAGTAATATACATACCTGAGCTAGCCTCAAAAGCTGAAGCATTGCTTTGAGAGCATCTGTATCTACCAGAGCTTTCCCTTCCACTTCTTTCATCTTTATTGCATTACCAAGGGATGTGCCTGGCCTGCGGCCCAATGTAAGCCCAATACTATTGCCCACACCCCGCTCCAAAGACTGCCCTCCAGTTCCTATATTGTGTCTTCTACCACCAAGTCTATGCCCTGCTCCAAGAAAGCCACGGTGTTGGTACTGACTCATTGCTCTTTCTCTCAGCATCTGTGCTTCTGCAAGAAGTGCTGGAGACAAGGCAGCAAGAACTGCTTCTGAGGAAGTTAACAGAACCTGAAAAAAACAAGAAAAGGATAACTACTAAGAAAAAAGAGGCATAAAGATTTAGATTGTAGTGTGAAATATCAAAAGGAATATCAATAGCTTGAATCAGGATCCTAATACATCCATAAATAATCAAAATCATAAGACCATCTAATCAAGAATGGATGTTTACTGCCAACCTCTTCACGAAGCTCAGCAGGAAAGGTTGCAATTATTGAAGCACTGTCCATATCTACAGGCTGCCCTTCAGCTTGCTGGCTTTGCACGACTCTCTGTGCACGCTGCTGTGCTAAGACCTCAGCTTGGATATCTGGAGGAAGTGCCGCAAGAAATTCCGGATCAATATTTTCTGCTGGAGGAGGTGTATAATTTGCAGCTCTTGCAGATTGAACTTGCTGAGAAGCTAGCACTTCAGCTCGAAGATCCTCTGGAAGTGCTTCCAAAAATGTGGGGTCAATAGTGTTTGTCCTAGTTTCCTCACTGCTTCTCTCAGCTGATTCATTATTTCCACCTTGGGCAGCCTCGTCTTGAGCCTGCAAATGTACAGAAGTTTCAGCTGTAGCATGACTCTGGTCCACATCTGTATCCCGTTCTTGACCAACTAAATCTGCACCTCTCAGTTCACTATTAATGTTCTCTGCATCCATGCTGTTGCCCCTAGCATCAGGATTCTCAGCAGTGGAAACTGCCAGTGTCTGGTTGCCCCCCTGTCTTTCAGTTTCCTCACGGCCATCTGCACTTCCAGTTTCAACTTCCAAACTACGGAGACTTTCACCCATAGTTGCACCACTTCCTTCACTGTCTTGACTTTCAGATTCTAAATCCCTATTTCCTGCTTCATTACCTTCATCTCTCATCAGAACATCAGGATCATCTCTATTGCCTTCAACATCAAAATGTGGCTGCCTTTGCTCATTGTGTTCCACACTAGCATTCTGCTGCACCTGTGATAAATCAGCTTCACCCATTTGATGTTCTTCAATTTGTTGTCCACTAGGATTATTAGGTGGTAAACTGGGTTGTACATCAGTTTCCATAACTGCAGCTGTAGTTTGTTGCCCTCCATCGACATTGTTTGTACTGGGTTGTATCGATGGGCTCTCATCAACTGATTGAGTAAGGCTTCGCAATTGTGAAAGGAACTCCTCTTCTACTGCTTGAGCAATGCTTGCAGCTTGAGCTCCAGCTTGTGGTTGGCCATCATCAGTCCACCTGCCATTACCTGGGCCACGCCTTCCCGTTAAAAATATAGGATCCATTGAAAAGTCAAGCAAAGGAGGCGGACCACCCACCCCACGATCCCCAAAAAATGCTCCTCCAGAATGATCTGGGGGTAGCAACACGGGAGCATCATACATGAAAAATTGTGCAACATCGAAGCTTCCTCCTGATATTGCCGCCGAGTCTCTAGAAATGTTCCCAGATGCAGACCATATAGAACCATTTGAAGTTGCTCCACCAGACTGAGCAGGCCTGGTAAGTAGAGGGTGCTGAAAGGCACCTCCACGATCAAGTCCTGGACGTTCAGGAAATGGTCTGTGACCAGTTGGGCGACGTCGATCAACTCCTCCAGTCCGGCGAAGACCAAATATGTCCTCCATGTGAATTCCCTGAAAAGGCTCAGCAGAAAGATCTACCAAATTACCACCTCCTCCAGCATGTCCTAGAACCTGTACATGATTCAGTCCATCCAAACCTTCTCTCCACCTTACTTCAATAACACGATTCTCAGGAAAGTCATCATCATCATCCTCCTCTACCATGTCATCACCATAATCATCCCCAAGTCCATTATCTTCATGATCTTCAACATCAGTATCAGCTAATGACATGTGTGCAGTACCTTCTTCTCCTTCTATGTCATCCTCTTCGTCCTCATCTTCATCTTCGTCTTCCTCCTCAACATCATCATCCATGTCCTCGTCATCTTCATCACCCATCTCATCATCTGCTCTGTGTTCCACACGGAAAGACACTTCTGTGGTTGAGTTGTGTAGGTCAGTGGTGACTTCAACAGTTCCACGAATAAATTCTTCTCCATGCACAGGTGAATTATGTGCTTCTGCGGTATCTTCCCTTTCTATCCGCATATCATGCTCCATATGCTCATTCACATTCCCAGCTTGATCACTTGCTGGATCTGAGCTACCTTCTGCAATCTGCACTTGACGCTGGGCCATGCCTGTTGTGTGATGTTCTGCACTCTGGCTGATTTCATTCTGCTGAGCTTGTGTTTCCTCTCCACCAGTGACCCTGTTTGTCCCACCATGGTTTCTTTCTTCTGCTGCCAAAGTCTTTTTCTTCTCAGTATCCTCAGACTTGTAAATTTGTTCTCCTGTGCTGGCAGCTCTTGTTAAAGCCTCCAAGGCCTTGAGTATAAGATTTACAAGTTTTGGAGCATCAGGATGGTCCAAGTCAATAACCTGAAGAGTACTTGTCAGAGCCTGGACCATCGCTGTATCAATCATTGTTTTTGCCATATCAGGAGAGCATCCTGGTACCTGAGTATTTCCTGAAGATGCATTGTTTGATAGAATGGAATTTACCAACTCCACAAAAGCGAGGACCTTCTTATTCGGCAAATGGACATGCTTGGAAGAACCCTTAACAGAATTTGAAGCCATATTAAGGGCTCTTACAATTTCCGATATAACCCGTTTTCTTCCTTCACTGGATCTGCCACATATCACCACCAGAAACCAAGAAGCCTTTTCAGATAGCTTTTCTCTCCACTCTTCACTATTGCTTTCTGCTGTTTTGTCCACGGGATAGGGTAAAAGCCTGTGCAATACATGATACAAAAGGCCACCATGTCCTGAGACTTCTGCTCCTTGGCAAGGCCCACGACCTTGACTACTCTCTGAGTCCCGTCGCAGGACAACCCCAGCTGCATGTATATACATAAGAAGGATATCACTCATTAGCTTTAAAATAAAAGCAACTTTAGCTAACCCTG
Organism: Sequoia sempervirens; assembly: GCA_007258455.2. Taxonomy (NCBI): domain Eukaryota; kingdom Viridiplantae; phylum Streptophyta; class Pinopsida; order Cupressales; family Cupressaceae; genus Sequoia; species Sequoia sempervirens. The sequence continues at coordinate 8,052 of VDFB02276161.1, read as the reverse complement.
CAGAGCCATCAGGAACATTGTCACTGTCTGAATTCATGGTGTCCTCAATCTTTGCTTTTCCTTTTTCCTTAGGAGTAACTTCATCAACCTCCATAGCCATTGTTGAACCTGTGCATTCTTCCTCCTGACTGGGAGGCGGATAGTGCAAAATCACCTCAAGAAGCTGGTCTATAACTTGGGTAAAGCTATGAGGGATCTTCTTATGGCCCTTTGGAGTTTTACCCAATCCATCATGTGGTCTACCAAGCCCATCATGAACCCGACCAACATCACCAGATGGAACACATGCCTCAGTATTACACAAAGTTTTAGCTTTATCTTTTTCTTTATCTTTCTCCTTCACTTTCTCTTTCTCTTTTCCCTTTTCCTTGTCCTCTCTGTCCTTTGACAGTATGATATTAGACCTTCCCCCTACAGTTTCTAACTGACACACCACAGCTGCAGCCTGCATAAAAATTGTAGGTTCACGAGAAATGACTGGGGCCATGGATGTCAAGAATACTCGAGGAGAGACGCGGCCACCATGACGACTTAAGATATTGATTAAAGTCTGCCGTATCTCTACCTCCATTGCAATTTGAAGGGTCTGTGGATCCTCTAGAAGATGGCGTATGATAGCAGCTGCCACACTGTCAAAACCAGGGAAAAAACTGCTTCGAGGAAGGCTTAAGAGGGATGACAATCCACCTCTCTCGAGAAACTTTATAGCCATTGAATGTGACTTTGTTAGTCTAGCACACAACTGAAGAACAGATTGTACAGTGGTTGCTGGCAGATGTAGCTGTAAATAGTCACAAGCAATGTTCATAGCCTTGAGCTGTTCATCTGTGGTCATGTAACCAGATGGCTTTCCTAAAATTTCCATGAATGGACTAATCTCTTTATTGTTTTCTTCCAAGGGAGACTTATTAGTGTTATTTGCTGTGCTCATACCAGCTGAATTGTCTTCAGGAGTATTGGCATGTGATCCAGTTCCGGTGGTGTTCTGAGGATCGGAGGCAAGCTGCAGCTTACATTGCAACATATGGTCAAGTACAAGTAGCAATGCAGTCACCCATTTAGGAACAGAAATTTTTTCTCCTGCAACATTCTTTGGGGAAAAATTTGTCAATAACTCCAATGCAGTAGAAACAAGACCATTTTCTGCTGCCACTTCTCTTGCACTACTGTCTTCACTCAGCACTAATGCCAAAAGATGAGAAATTGTAGATACCGGACTATTATCTTTTTCAGTTCCATCCACCTTCCAGAGTTTTAAATGTTGAACAAGATAAGGAACAACTCTAAGACGATACTGGCCTTTGTTTTGACAACACAGAGTCACAATCAAATCAGTCATGGGAAAAGCAATAGCATCTGTGCTCTGCAACATATTCATGCAAGTAGCAAGAATATCTTCAACTGGAGGATTTTCTGGAAGTTTCTCTTCATTCAAAACCTCTTTACCTTTTTCAGAAGATTCATCTTTGGGAGCCTCAGAAGATTTCCCTAGTGACAAGGCCAGAGCTTGCGCAAGTTCATCATCTTCTTGAGCAGGCTCCTCGGGATGATTGAACAGCCACTCCATAGCCATTTCAACGCTGTTTGTTTCAACCCACCTTAATGCCTCCTCTGCCCTGGACCTTGGGAAACCCATGTCAACTATCATAGAAATAGAAGTCTCATCAGGTGGATGACCTCTGAAACGTTGAGCGCTGCTTCCCGGAACACCATTTCTGTTTCCTTTAGCATCACCTGTGCCAGAGTATACATGGGTAATGATTGAAACTACAGAGGTAATCAGAGATGGATTGCAACGACAGAACATTGGATGGTTCCAGATGGGGAGAACAGCACATAGAACCTGGGCCTGTATGGTGCGGACAAAGACCTCTGGATCCCTTGGAACATGGAAAGATGCTCCAACTACTGGTTGAACTAATAGCTGTGAAGCAGAATTTGTAGTTAAGAGCAAAGATGAATTAACAAGGTGCTCCAAGAGTTTACAATAACTTCGCAATGTCTCTAATAACCAAGGGGCATGCTCTATCTTGTCATTCCCATTCTCTTTTTCACTTTCAGTTTCCATTCCTGGCTGTGACATAATGGGTACACTCCAGAGTAATTGACCTGTTGCTTCAAAAGTAGTCAACAGTTTTTGGATTGTACCATGTGAATAGAAGTAATTCACTACTGCTGTATTGCACATGCGCCTTCGGTTGTCATAAATAACTGCTGCCATGTCATCCACAACCTTCCCCAAGTACCTACATTTTGTAGAAAGTGATAACTCAAACTCAGAAAAGGTGCAGTTTTTCTCCACATCAAGACTGTCATTAAAAAGTTTTGCAAGAGAAACAACCACACTCTTTGCCGCACCACTAAGTGCTCCTGTATCATCTCGGCGACGATTTGGAACTACCAACACCTTTACAAGATTGACATAAAAAGATCGCATGGCGGTAGCAACTTTATTCATGGTCTCAAAGTCAAGCAAATCAGGTGACTTCCTTTTAGACTCCTGGGATTGTGATGTTTCAGCTGCATTTACTGAGCCACCAATATCAGTATCCAATGTATCTGCTTGCCGTCCAAGTCGACCAAGACGCATTCTTGAAAGACCATCAACACCATGGTCCCTCCGACTATGACGATGCAAACCTTCTCCTGTTTGTATAACAGATAGGAACTCGGGATCAATTCCCCAACCAGATGAAGGCCCATTTCTCATAGACACTGGATTAACATATCTAACAACCGAAACTGTGCTCGCATCATTGGCCACTTCTGATCCTGATGCATTTACGGCTGTGGGTGCCTGTTCAACATCTTTCTTTGCATCATTGACAAGAGAAATCTGCCAAAGTACTTCTTTGTACACCTTTCCCACATCTTTCAAGATATCCGCATCACCAGAACCAAGCTCAGGCATCATTGTTGTAGTACTTTTCAGCAGATGGGTTGAGAAGGATAAAACCCCTTCAAGACTGGAAAGGCATCTCAAAATTCTCATTCGCTCTGATACTTCAACATCTGCTAACTTTGTCCCAGCCAGAGAATCTGCTAACTCAAGTGCAGGCTTCAAATGTTCTCTAAGAGCAGTGCAAACAGCCCTGGTAAGTGGAGACGAGTGCTGTGGTGAAAAGTTTTTAAAGGCAACAGCTATATTCTGGCCACTTGCAAATGACAATGGCAAAAGTGGTAAATCAAACAGCTGCAGTACAGCTTCAATACCCTTTTTCTCAATAAACACCCCACATGTATCTGTATTATGAAGAATATTTTCCAAGAGACGTGTGGCATTGCTAATACAATCTGGGAGAAAAGCTTCCATATTTGAACTTAAACTATCAGCCGAAACATCAACTGCCTGCTCAGGAGTTGCACTTGAAGATTCCTCTCCATCTACTGAAATGAAATCTGTTTCCATAGGAACGGATGTGCCAGCAGAGTCTTGCAACAAGGAAGGTGTTTCTTGACCAGATCCAATTTTTGCTATGGTGTTTAAGATTTCAATCAATACATCCACCCCAGGTCCACGCAAAGAAGCTGCATGGCGCATTAGCTCATCTAAGGCAGTTGATAAGGATCCAGGAGTGTCATTTGCCAAAGCCCGTAAGTAGATTTTTGATGTAAAAATTTTCACAAAACATTTCAATGCCCCACGTTCACTAATAGCCTGAAGACCAAGGTTATTGAGGCACAACGCATCCAAACATTGTGGTATACAAGATACTGCTTCTGCAGAAGGAAGGACGCCAGCCAAGATAGCATCCAAAAAGGCATCAGGCAAACCAGCAGAATCTAGCACAGAATAGCAAGTTGGGTCTTTGTGAATAAGATCACTCATTACTGTAGCTGCAAGCGAAAACACACCACCACCAAAGTCTTTTGCTCTCCTGAATATGGTACACAGGCAAAATGGCAATGCACTCTCTTCAGATCCATACAGTCGTGCAGTATTTCCAGGAGCATATGTACCAAGAGATATAGCCCGTAGCAAAGCTTTCATAAGAAGCCTTCTATGATAAGGAACCAATGTCTCAGATTGAACTGTTTGTGCTACCTCAGAAACACTAGCATCACTTAAAGGAGCCTTTCCCTTACCATGTAATTGTATTTCTGCTGTCTCCTTCAATGTACCCTCCTCAACACGACAGACTTCAAGCTTTAACCTGGCAATAGTATTATCCAAGCCTCCTAAATCTCTGAATGAAATTGCTGCAGGATTACTGTAATCCATAAAAGCCTCAAGTACATGTACAGCTGCAGTTACCAAGTGTATGTGCTGTGTATTCAAGTTTTTTAAAAGAGGCAGCAATGTCGGCATTAATCCCACATCCCTCAAAGCAGAACAGCCTGATGAAGAAGAAACTAAAACTGTTATCAGAGAAAGAAGTGCTTCTAGGAAAGAAATTGAACAATCATTTGATCCGCTGGAAATAGAACTTATTGCCTTCTGCATGAGACTGGGTAAGATGCCACGATGGCCACCTGATGTGATGACATTTAAAACTGTTGTTTGACGAGATCTGTCCTGATAAAGAGCACCCAAGGCTAGAATTGCCAAAATACGAATATCTTCAGGTACTACATCATCAAAGCGTACCAAAGATACAAGTTCATTTACAAACTCAGGTTCATTTGTGAAAAAAGCAGTCAGGTCATTAGCATCATTACTTGCTTGGACAAGCACTGTAAATGCAAGAAGCCGAATGCATATGTATTGTCGTCTGCTATCCAACTGTGAAAAGGATCTTGCAAATCGTAGCCTAGTTAGTAGTGAAAATCTAAGGCCAGTAGGCACCTTATATTCATCTATCAAGTGTTTCAAAAGCTGAATATCACTTTCAGATTGCCTACTCATGTCAGGTATATGAATAACTTGCAAGCCAGAGGATCTCAACTCCTCATCTCCAGAATCCTCCTTTTTAACAGATTCATCTACATAAAATTCAAAATGAAGAGCAGAACCTAGCCGATTTCCAACAATGTCAGGACCATTTTCCGTAGAACAAGCTAACAGTCCAAGACCTTCTTCTTTACCGCCCCATCCTTGAGACAAGGCAAACAGTTTTGCATTCAGAGCAGTATCTCGAATCGGACATTTTCCTACTGGTTTTTTTACAAATGCAGCCAAGGTCTGTAAACTAGCAATCACCACATCCGCATCTGAAGAAGCCAGCAATGACGAAAGATGCTGCTGCACATACAAGACATATAGAGCAGTGAGAAACAAAGAATCAACATGACATCTAAGAAATCATGTACAAATATATGAAAAATTGGCAACAAGATTGAAAGGACAAAAAATAAAATAAAACAAACCAACAAATCAAAGTAATGATGAACCAGAACAGAAGAACTGGCAATACATTATGCCCATAAAAAACATATCTAAAAATCAAGAAATTAGAAATTTTAGTCATTGCTTACTAAACATGAAGCATTTATTTATGTCTTTGTGAACAGTGAAAACAAAGAATACTTAGGAACTGTAAGTAAAGGAAACCTTTCAAATCCCAGCATAACAGGAATCCCATCTGTATGGTACCATTTTAAGTGAAGTGGGGGAAACTTTTGCTTCGCTTTTGATTTTGTAACCCTACAAAACTTGACCTCTAAGTTACTGATTCGTTTTGGGGTTCGGGTAAGGGTATGAGAATCCGGTACAGGATTTGGTCAAAAAAAGAAATTTGGGGTTGGATACGTTTTGGGTATGTTAATACAAAAACAAATAAAAATCAGAAATATATACATATTTGCAGTGGTATATAATTTTCTTTAAGATCCGATTGTTTGAACGCCATATAAAATACAAACCTAAGAAGGAGCTTCAAAAGCTTTGTGCTGATAAACTTTATGATTTACTTGGCGATGGTATATTCCTACAGTATCTTCTTGTTTTGTTTTACCAGAATTTTTTGTGGTGGTCTTCTTTAAATGTTAATATCTTTTTTATTAATGATTATACTCGTATACCATGGTGTAAGTCATTAGGTGTTATATACCCTTAATCATTAGTTATTATTGATTGATAAAATAAAAGGATATGTCTGCAGCTAAGTTACCGAATCAGAATTGGGTACGTGGGTACGCTACGTTGGTATGCCAAAAAAAAATTTAGAGCTAGGTACGGGTACGGATACGTCCATACAAAAACATATAAAAATAATAAATATATACATATTTCATAAAAATATATATATAAATAATATAATATATAATAATATAATATACAATAATATATAACAATATACAAATACTGGATTATGCTGCTGTTAAGGGTGCTGCTAAAGGTTCTGTTTTGAGTTGTGAGGTAAATACTGGTGGGCCTGGGGTTAGGACTAGGAATAGAATGAAAAATCAGGCTGGGGCCTTGGGTATTGAGGTTTCTGACACTAGGGTTAAGGGGCAGAAGCTTGCTACTAGTGAGATGGAAGCTGTTGAAATTCTGAACAATATGTAGTGGTGTTGCCAGTTTCCTTCCTTTTGGCTGTTTTTTGGCTAGTGGTTTGCTGACGATGGGCTGATGGTTGTTTAATGTTGTTTCCTTTTTTTATTAGCTGTTCTTTTTTGTAAAGGGTTCCGGGCCCCTTCAAAACTCGTCTTTTACCTCTAATCAAAACAATATACAAATTTAAAATATAATAATATAATATTTAAATATACATATTTCATATATAATATAATGTTATAATGTAAAGCGGATTTTACGTTATTAATATGGCTTAAATATTAATCAAGACTCTTATTATTAATATTATTTGTGTCTCTCGAGCGTAGTGGATTTGTGCACCTATATGGGAAGGGGTCATTTTTCGAGGTTTCCTTTTGCACCAAGGTTTTTACCTCGTCAGATAAATAAATGTGAGGGCGGACATGAGATCGAAGGGCCGCAAGTCTTGATTTGAGCATTGGGTTTACAATCTTTAGCTTTTTATTTTGCAAACAAAAAGAGTAATGACGAGTTGCAGGTCGCAACAAACAAAAATACCATGAATTGACAGGTCGAGCGCCTTAGTTTTACTGTGAATGGGGACGAAAAGCATTGATTTAGGTTTTTGCAAAAAGAAACTCCTCCCTCTTTGCAGAAAGAAACTCGAGTTTCTCAAAACAATGGTGGCTTCATCTCTCCAAATGCGGCTTCGTTTCTCCTTGTTGCGGCATTTTTGCTCTCTGAGTCTCTCTCCCGTCACGTGTAATCACTACAAAGCCTTTTTATTTAATCTTTTCGCTTTTTCTGCAGGCAAAAGTTGTCAAACAGATCTGAATCGCGTTGGAATCGACACATGGGCGCGGGAATCGATCAGAATCGTTGGGCAATTTGTGGAATCGATTCCGGCAACACAAAACCAATTCCAAGACGAATACACAACGATTCATACCGGTACCGATACCCAAAACGGCTCGTTTCCAGAGTCGTTCTGCAAATAGCAACAATTCGGTAACATAGGTCTGTAGCTATTAGCTCTTTCTATGACTTTTGATTTGTACTCATATCCATATAGTGGATAGTCTAGAGGAATTCATCTCTTCATTATTAAATAATAAGTACTATCATTTTGTTCATATGGATACAGGGTAATGTTTCATAGGAGAATATCAAATAGCATCAGTAATAAAGTTTGTGACCAAAATCTCTTACAGCAGCCATTTATCATCACGGTAAACCTTATTTGTCACTATGTAATGTTTTAAAATCAATACCTACAACACAAAACAGAGATTTTTATTTTCTTTAGAATGCCAAGAGAAGGAACTAAAGCTGTCTAACATAAAAAGAAGCATAACTTCTCTTTTCCATATTTGAATTCCATCGTCAGAGGAGTCTTATTGCTAGGTAGTATTTCAAAGACCAGGAATAGTGGCCTGAACCATGTAAAGACTGGGTACAAACTGAAGGAGGGTATTTGAAGGCTGAAGCATTTACAAATAGATGTGTGAATATCATTGCAAAAGTGCTTACATCTGATTTTCTGCTCTTTTTCTTTATTTTTTGGCATTCAAACAGTCGGATTCGGTCCAGGTACATACCAGGTACAAAATTTTCGTACCCACGGGGTGGGTTTC
>VDFB02276160.1:0-68211 GCA_007258455.2 Sequoia sempervirens | reverse complement strand
TACTAAGTTAGAAATAAAATGACACGCCAGCTAATGTTATGAAACATAGGAGTTCTATCTAGAGTTGTAGGAAAGTTTATGTAAAAATATATAGGTATCCATTGTTAAAAATAACTTTTGACCTGTAATACCTTATTAAAAAGAAAAGAAAAGAAAGAGAAGTGTGTTCTGTGCAAAATATAGAAATATAAGATTATAATATTTTGAATTTCCATGCATAGAGAGAAACCTGTAAACTTGTAATAAATAAATACAACTATTGTATATAGAGTTATCCTACTAATTAGAAAACTTAAAAGTTGCATAGCTTAAGCACAAAGAAATGAACTACTCTACTCTGCAACAGGCTACTATAATCTTCTACTTTTATGCAATGAGGAGTCTAAATGACATGTTGCGTATATGGATTAAGTTTTCTTGACAATAGCTACATGTATGAGATTTACCTTGCAAGATAAAAATATATATATATAGTTCTTCGGATTGGTTGAGAGTTATAGAACATTAAAGATACCATAACGTAAGACTAGTTTCTATCATAAATGGAAGAGTTCATGCATGTGGCTTCGATTAAAATCTTAAAACTGCTTTGGATAGTTAGTATGGACCATTCTCTCAAAATAAATAATAGAGGACCTACGAATTATAGCATATCAAAACTATAAATTAAAAAGAACATTCATCAATGCATATATCTTTACATGCAATAGTGCTTGAATTAGTACCCCTCATTTATTTACTATAATGATCTGAACTTTTTTTTTTTCAAACAATAACATTCTCTTTTAATGAAACGACTACCTTGAGAATGGTCAGACTGAATGAGAGGTAGATCATTTTAAATGCCTTTATGAAGGGGTGAGTTTTCTTTAAACTCTTTTCTGTTTGTAGCCATATTTTAATCCTCATATAGTGATAATTAATCCTATGATCTTTCGCCTGCAATATGCAAATGGAAGGAGTTGACTGTAATTATCATTCTTTGATCAATGAGTAGAAGGATATAGATAAATAAGAAAATAAAGAATAATAACAACACCTGTGCAGGCACTGCGAGCTTCATTCCTTGGCTGGTGTAGTAGTCACGACCATTTTCTTGGCCCTCCATGAGCTTTCCCTGAGAAATCCACTGGAAATTGCAGTGTCTTTGAATTAATTGTAAACTGTCACCTTGCTTGGGCGTTTAAATAAATGCGAAGAAATGAGCAGCGAATAGGGTAGTTGACTAGTGCTCTGAGTGAATTTTTTTGTGACACAAGAATAGACTCCATTTGTGCAAGCAGTCATTCTCTTGAATCAACGCATATAGTTGTCACCTCAACCCATATGCCTTGAAAGTTGGATTTCTTGGTAACTTGCACACTAGTGAGAGTATGATTGGTAGTCACAAGAACAAGGTATAAGTTAACAGTTCGTGGAACAATGTTCTCTGACTTAGTTTAGGTCGTTGACACTTATTTTCATTGTACATGGGACGTTGTAGTTAATGTCATCCCTTCTACATATCTCTGGCATATACCTTGAGTATCTAGTAGATTATACATTTCTTGATGTGCAGTGAAACCATATATCTAACAGAACAAGGAGCTTGGCTCATAAGATAGTTAAGAAATAACTTACCGTCTCTTCAGCTGCCTATCATTTGATGTTGGCTTCACTTGGAATTCATCCTCCAATGTGCATCCAACTTTGCTTGATTTCTGCCCCTAATCTGCATGTACCTTCATTTTTTTTAATATACCATTCCTTCTCTCGCGAAGCGTCTTATCATGACCTTAGAGTACAAGTAGGTGTTAGCTGCTCCTTACAACCCGACATTTGCTCCAGTTTCTCTTTTTATCGCCTGTATGGAACACATGATAGCATCTTTGATAGGTTAAGGAGTTGTTATAGATCACTGGTTAGAAGTGGAGGCTATTGTAGAAGTATGTGGTATCGAGGTATTGCAGAGAATTACATCTTTTGAAGGAGGACGTTGAAGAGTAATTTTCTTTTTAGGTATATGGGATACATGCTAGGACCACGCGGAATTAGGATAGTTTGAAAACAACTGAGCATGTTAGTTATTTGAATGCTAGTGTTTGGGGAGATTAGAGTAATGTTGGATGCAGCTCATTCAAATCTTACTTGGACAAATCTCTCTGATATAAGCATTGCATCGATGGAGTGAATGTTGCCACTTATAATAAGGTGGAACTTGGACCGTAATAATAAAGTTAGAAAGAGGGAGAAAGAAATGATATGTTGCATTAACATTACAAACAAAATTTTTCTAGCCTTAAATATTTTCACGTAATCCTCTGAAGTTTCAAAACTTCCTTAATAAAGGGAAAGAGAATATACTCCACTCCCTAAATAAAGAACATATTAATTTAAATCAAGCTTATAAAAAAAAATATAGCAGTAAAGATTAAGTATTTGAATAAGTATTTATACCATTCTTTCTTTCTTTAAAACAAAAACACAAAAAAGAAAATAATCTTCTCCTTATTTTAGGTTTCTTTTAAAAGTAACTTAATAAATAAGAAATAATTTATTTAATTATAAAGGATAATTATTAGTATTATAATTTTAAATTATTCCTTAAAGTAAATAGAATAGCTGTGTGTATATACATGTGGATAAATGAAATTCAGATAATTGACAATTAAATATGTAGATAAATCAATAATAAGTTATTTTATTCTTTGGGTTTAGACAAGGAACAATATAGATAAAAGAGTTATTACACTAGCTTAATACCATTATTAATAATAGAAAATATGATTTAACATTAAGATTAAATATTTGTATGATAATAATAATGTTAGTATTAGTAATATTCGATGGATGTCCTTTGATAGTGATATCGTTGATGAACCCATTAAATCCTTAATGATGGTAATGGTAATGTGTATGGAATTTTGAATAGCATAATGGGAAATCTCATTAATAATGGAAATATTTCTATATATAAAATAAATATTACTATCAAGGGTGATATTAATGTGGGTGTTACCTTTAGTACTATAAGGTAATGTCAAGCAATCATATGTTAAGTTTCAACTAGCGAATTTATCATCATCACTTGAGGGTGTGCATAGTGGTCTCTGCACACCCCACTCCTTTATCATTCCCACTCCCTGATCTCGTGAGATGTGTCACTAATGGAAAAATGTGAGCTTTGTCATTTGACACGTATAGTTTGGTATTCATGTAAATCAGGGTTAAGTCTCTATCTTATGTTAAGTGTCATAAAAAAAAATTTGTTAGTTGTGTTTTAACCCTAAGGGTAAAATGTGGGCACTACATCCTGGATCAACAACATTTGCAAAAATCCTGCAAAGAAAGATACAACTGCGTCCAAGGGGACCCAATGGGGTGCGTAGCATGTTCCACCCAACCACCCCCGTGCTGGGAGTAGACAAGGAAGGATCCCCGACCAAGCACGTCTAATAGTAACACAAGACTAAATCTAGACAAGATAACATAATGTCACTAGACCACACTGAAAACTAAACAACGATAATTCACCAAAAGACATAACAATAGACCACTTTCGAAACATAACAATAAATCACTTTCCAAATAATACAACAATAAATCACAAAAAACATCATCAATAAGTCCTAATATCAAAGACTACTTCCAGAGGACTTCAATAAAATAACACAAATGGAATGTTAGAGGAGAGTGTCATCGCATGGCTTCACATGGATTATCCAGACAACCTATCACAAGGTGTCGCCTCCATCTATACATGGATTATCCATACAACCTAGTTCAAGGTATCGCCTCCATCTATGGTTCTCCTGATTGCCTATCTCAAGGCGTCGTTCCATAGGGTTACTCATGTGGAATCGTAAACCTTTCATGAAGACAAGGAAACGATCTTGCTAACCATGACCTTCTTGGTCGCCTTTAGTCTTGTGTTAGCACTAACAAGCAGACGAGGCATCACAATTATCTTATTAATGTTTAATCCCCACCCATGATTAATTACTTAGGTTATCACTTATTACTCTAACTCTATGTGGGTTAACCTGACAACCCCTTTGTGCACCGACCCCCACTTAGAGCCACTCTCTCTAAGCACTCAACACAAAATACCCAACACAAAAGGATTGTATCAACAAGAAATACTGAACCAATCAAATGCATCCTCCGCGAGGCATAACCATCTCGCCAGAACATATGAAACACATCCACAAAATGGTACAATCCAAGTGCAAACTAAATCACAACCATGGTCAAAACATAGACCAAGCATCAAAATATGAGATCACAATTACACATCAGTATCCCCACCTCTGGAAGTCCTAAACAACAACTTAAGTCCCTATAACAGGATACATTAACTCTAAGGTTTTTTTTTTTTTTTTCACAAGGAATAGACCCAAATAAAAGAAAATCAAATTTAATAAAATGAATAATCTTGAGAGTAACAAAAATATACACAATGCCATAAAAACATTTCAAAAAACAATAACTTTTTCCAATAAATCAATTGCTTGATAAAATTTGATTTAATTAAAAACACATAATTTATCCCTAATTTTCCTTAACTACACTTTAGCATTGCAATTCTCTTAAAATTATCATATCAAATTCATAATCCCAACATATAACATCTTATATATATATGTATATACGCTTTTATACATATATATTAAAATCATTGCATTTAAAACATATTATAAAAATTACCTTTATATTACACAGTATATTTACACACCCAAATCTATGTATATATACATATATATATATATATATATATATATATATATATATATATATATATATATATATATATATATATATATATATATATATATATATATATATCGAAACTGATAGAAAAATCTAAATTAAAATATAAATGAATGAAATTACATTTAACAAGTTGAAACCCAATGAAATTTCCAAAGCCCACGGAAGCCTTATACAGTTCGCAGTACACATGGTACTATGAGGTTGTAGTACGCATGGTACTGCGGTCCCCTCAGTGGGGAGGCCACAGTCCCCACGCGGTTGCATACATCAGACTCGGCTACTGTGCGCAGTCGGTGGTGCCTGCGCCCAGCCCACTGTGGGGTCTGGGTGGTACGGCGGAAACTGTCCACTCTCCCCCACAATACATAATTTTTTTTTTATATTATTATTTATTTTTAATATACATATATATAATTTATTTCATATATATATATATACATATATATATACATATATATATATATGAAAAATAAATTATCTAAATACACAGACCTCAGTATTATTATTATCTTCTTAACAAAAGATTACTTTTACTTATTTATTTATTTATTTATTTTTTATAGAAAGACAAAATAACAAATATATATATAAATATGTATTTTCCCACCTAATATATATGAACAAAATATGAATAACAATTCAATTTTCCTACAAATGAATCTGGACATAATATTTTAATAGCACAATAAATTGATTTATTTTCAACCCAAAAATTTCACAGCTAAATTTTATGGAAGAAATTCATAAAGTTTCACTATAGTTTTCTTACAGAAGAATTAAGGGTTTAATACAACTTTTCAATCACAGAACCATTTTCAAAAATAGAGGAATAGATTTTCAAAACACGGCAACAAGATTTTGTTTATAGAACAATAAAATAATAATAAATTAAAAGAAGAAAACCTGGAGTCCTTCATTCGATGTAGAATTCCCTCTGTGGCTTCTCAATTTTTTGCCTTCAGCTCCCTTCTAAACCAATCCTTTCTTCAAAAATAATTCTTTTATCGAGAAGCACAAAAAACTATTTTTCTTTTCTTCTATAGACAATCATCAGAAAACCCTTCTGTGTGTGTAAAAAATCCCCCTCACAATAAGAAAAAAACAATAATAATAAATAAAGCTCAACATCTTTTTCCTCAAAAATCCTCTTCATTCATTGGTCCTTTTTCTACTTTTAAAAACACACACTTATCTCACAATCATAATTAAAAATTAATTATTTTCCCAAGATATTATCCACACAAGATTTTCTAATTTAATATAAGGAAAAAGATAATATATAATTATCATCACCATTATTAATTTAAATTCATTACTTGCACTTTTAATTAGTTAAATAAATTTTTAATTTACAATATATTTAAAATCCCACATTTAACTAACTTACAATTAATTAAAGCAACAAGACAACATTAATTAATCTTATAAAATAAGATTAATTAAATAACCACTAACCATCAATAAAATAAATAATCAAAAATCAAACAATACAAAGGCAAGGACAAAATCTAAATCATGACATAACAAAACTCACATGGGATGACGGACTTGGGACAGGGACACTTCCTAATCAACTCCCTTTTTCAACATTGTACCTGTTGGGTTAATTTCATGCTTGCCCTGTCCTGTCGAAACAGGTGGAATTGAGACTTTATTACTGTAATTCCTACATACCAATAAACGTCAAGTGACATATATATATAATTGAACACATGATATCGTGAGAAGGAATTGCAACGTAGCAGGGTACTCGTAAACGAGTGGTGCTACACTGTCCTCTCACCTAAGCTATACTAACAAATACAACATTAAATGTAAAGTAACAATTCTAACTAACTGATCACATCATAAACTAATTACTAAACCACTGCATCACAATGTATTACTGAAACAAAATTAATCATAGAATCACAACATCGACATATATTGATGCAAGAGCATCCAGTGGTGTGAGGGAAATCCTACATCACCCAAAAAAAGAAAGATTTTAATTTTCTATTGGTTGTTTCTTAGATGTTTTTGCATTTTTGGATACCCCTTTAGCTATTAAAATATTCAAAGCCAAATTTGAGGCCCTTGGAGGTCCCGGATGGACCCGAAAATTTGTGAAAAGCCCAAAGTATTGGCCATAACTTTTCGAGATCTTTCTCAAAAGGTATTATCATTGAAAATCCGACGGTCGGATTAAAAGTTATGGCTTCTAGAAGATGGTGTATTTTTAGAAATGTGCTAATTTTTGAATGTGAATTCAAATGTGAATTTCAAATTGTAATTTGGGTGCCAAACTGCCAAAACTCAAATTTGAATGTTCTTTTTGGCTCCAAATTAGAAAGGAGCTCTATTTATGGGTGAGATTTTTGATTTTTGGTAGCTTTTTGGGGAAAAGAGTTCGCATGCTGCAAAAGGGGATCTTTTGTAATTTTCTATAATTTTTGTAATTTGCATGTATTGTAGAGCTTGAGGATTTGTGATCCTCTGTATGTAAGAAGTTCCATTCTAAATAATAATAAAAGTTCTTTGATTGTTGGCATCATTTTATGTGTCTTGGGTTTGCTCCCTCGTCATATAAAATATTAAGGAAAAAATGGTCATTGCATAATCAAATAATCTGAACACCACATAAAGTATCATAACAATGTCAAATGTAGCAATCAACTAAACTATGCATCCACACACACCGAGTCGGTGAACTAATCACCATCACAAACCAATATCACACTAACACATAAGAGTAACAAATAGTAGCAAAGAGTATCAACAACATGGGGGTATTACAAAGAGGATGAGCTTCTGTGAAGGTGTAAGTCCAACCACCTACTGTGAAGATTTTTTTAAAGCTAGCAACAACATATTTTCCATTTTTTGCATGGGCCAATGACTCCAAAAGAAATACAAAAGTGTTGACAATGGCACTAATAATCAAAGTGATGCATAATGTATGTGCCATCTGTACAAATATCTATGTATGCAAAGGAAGCATAGAGAGGTGCATACAAGGAGAACCCTTTTGATTATTGTTTCACTTGTGCTTCACAGGTTGTTGTAGGCTATATTGTTTGATCTTTGTTAATGCACTATTGATTGTTCCAAAATTTTATAGGGTGCTATTGAGAGAAGACTATATTTTTTTGTAAGAACAAATATTGTTTAATCTATGGTCAACATATTATACCTATCATTTTGCAAGGATATGTTACTGTGAATCTTTCTATTTAATGTGTTTTTCCATCTGGCTTGTTGTTGAAACAAATATTGTTTGATTTATGGCATCCATTTTCTAGCTATGGTTGCAATGCAACAAAATAGTTAATGTTATACAGTTTGTGTTTCATTGCATTACGTATCATTGATTATTGTTCTTTGCAATGGAATAAAATAGTCAATCCTATACGCTTTGTGTTATCTTCCATTGGGAATTATTGATTATAGTTTTGTTGCTTAAGCTATATTGTTTCATTTTGGAGAAGGTGTTGTTCAAAAGGTTGTAGTCTTTAAATTTTTGAGCAAGTTGTGTTGAGAAAGGAGTGCTTTTTTATATGGGTTTGTTACTGTCAATTTTCAATGGGTTTCTCTTTAATCTTTTCATTTTGTGGGTATGTTTGCAATAGAATAAAATTGTTGAGGTTATACAGTTTTTGTCGATTGTTATTCTATAGCTCGGGCTATATTGTGGCTTTCTCGATTTGCGTCATTGTTGAAACCAATGTTGTTTGATTTATGGATTTCATTTTTTGGTTATGGTTTGAACAAAATAAAATAATTAATGCTCTTGATTCTATACAAATCCATATATATACATATATATACATATATACATACAAAAATCTCCATATATACACACACAAATATATGTACACATATATACATATATACAAATACATATATATATATACACAAATATCTATATATACACATACATATATATACACACATGCATATATATATATACATATATCTACACATATACATATATATATATATATATATATACATAAATACACACACACACATATATACACATATATCTATATACATATACATATAAATACATACATATATATACACATAAATATATACATATACATACATATATATACACATAAATATATACACACATATATATATTGTTTGAATTTTCATCGAGGAATTGTATGCTAAAGCCTATATTATTTGTTAAAAACAATATTATTTAATTTATGCTTGGCATTTTCTAGCTATTCTAATTTTTCATAAGGTACTATTGAGAAAAGACTATATTGTTTGTGAAAACGACTATTGTTTGGTTTAAGGTTTACACTTTGTGTGTATGGTTTTGCATGGGTTTCATGCTGTCATTTTTTGTGTTTTGTGGGTTTCTCCATCTAGGTTGGTCTCCAAACTAAAAATATACTACTTTCTGAATAAAAGCTTATCACAAATAGAAACAATATAGCCTTCTCAACAACATGCTCTGAAAAATTACCAGTCACAAACCCATGAAAAAATATACTCATTTGTGAACAAAATCTTATCCGAAATTGATTCTCAACAAAATCCTATCACAAATAGAAATAATATAACCCTCTCAAAAAAAATTGTTTAAAATTAGTAGTGACAAACCCATAAAAAAATATACTTGTTTCAGAACAAAACCTTATCGGAAATTGAAACAATATAACCTTTTCAACAACACTTTATCAAAAATAATACAATATAGCAAGCACACTCATATAAATTCCACAACCGATGAATGCACTTGCACGTTCACACAAGCTTTCCCTCCTCACTCACAACCACCTTGAAGAACAACATAAACCCAAACAATGACACCCAACAATGCGTTATCAAAAATTGCGTAGACGTTTGCTTTGTTTTCTGAGGACTTTTAAGATAGATGTTACTTGCACCATAACCACTACAAGGAAACCATACAAAAATTAATGCTAATGCCTTGCTGCTAGCCTCCTTTATCATCGTGCCAAACATTTAAAAAATAAAATAAAAAATCTGCCATATTTTTTATAGTGCTCAAGACCTAAAAACTAGGAAGGCTGATGAAAATTCCAACCAAAGTTCACCAAAATGGGAGGAAAACACACCACCTTTTCCCCGCCACCAAAGGGGTACAAAACCAGATAGGCAGACAAGAATTATGACCAAAGTTCATACAAATAGCCAATAAGATTTGAACATATTATCTCATTCATGATTTCCATGTGGCAGGGTAGATGAAGCCACACTATCTACACCTGGTAATATATCTACTTGTGGAAATAGTTGTATGTATTTCTACATTTACGTATGCATATAGATAAATATACATTCATGCAATTGAAATCTCGTTGTGTGTAGAAGTTTATGCTATAGATGTGTTTAGATATATGTATGTTTATTGGATATCTATGTGTATATGCATGCAACATAGAATATCTTGATAGATTTTTGTGTAGATATATGTGTCTATCATGTATTTTTGTATGTAAGTGTCTATGCCTGGGTATCCATCTAATACTTACCAAGTCTTCTTGCTACTACTTTGTGATCTATAATGATAGTGCCATGTTGGATATGGATGTCATATGGTTCTTGGCTATAATGTTTGTTACGTATGTTGTGAAGCTCAATCCAAAAACCATCGCTAAACAATGCCTCATTGAAAATACCGTAAACTGCTCAATTAGTTTGGTGAGTTTTAAATGCAAAGTATAATTGCAACCATTCCCAACATATGTAGCACATACATGAAACCTCTGCAACATTATTTCATTTACGGTGTGCAGCCTATGGCACAATAATTTGGGTGGAAGGTGGCAAATGGGTTATAACTTTGGCCAAGATATTTCGTCAGCCTCCCATTTTTTTTCCTTCCAATGGTTGTACAGAAGGTGGTAGAAGCAATTATTGGCTCCCTTGGGAATAGGGTGGCACATTCCATGCCACATGGGTAGAGAAGACCAGCAAAATTTAACGCTAGTTCGTATCAAGATTAATTGTTCTATGCTTTGCATGCACTGGGAATGCTTGTAACAACATCTACCATTTAATGACTCGAGGAATAAAACAAATGACTAGGAAAATTTCCATAAGGCACTGTTTGGTGTCATTCTATTTCTATACATGCTATCAGAGTCGTGAGAAAGTGTGCCAAGCTTCTATTAGGGTGCAAACTCCAACAAACTTTGTGGAGCTCCTGTAAAGTGAGGTAGAGGTTATTTTGTGTTTTTTGCATGGGGCAGTTGTTACAAAGCAAAATTAAAGTGTCGCATGTGATAACACGCCCCTTTCTCAACAAAACCTTATGGAAAAATAAAATAACATAGCATTCCCAATAGCACCTTCTCAGAAATTAACAGTAGCAAACCCATCCAAAAATAGAGTCATATATATGTATATATATACATATATACATATTTACATACAAAAAATCCACTTATATACACACATACATGTATATATATACATATATAAACATATGCATATACTGGGAAGTTTTCAACAAAGCATTGTTTGGTGTCATTCTATTGCTATACCTGATATGAGAGTTGTGAGCGATTAGGGTAAGCTTTTGTGAGGGTGGAAGCTAGATTAAGCTTTGTCTAGCTTCTGCGAAGGTGGGTGTAAATTATTTTGTGTTTTTTGGATGGGCAAATGGTTGCAAATGCAAAGTAAAAGTGTCATAGGTGATAATAGGGTATGTGCAAGATCATGATGGGCCAAAAAGTGGCAATATGATGGGTATGTGGCTGACGACATTTTTTTTACCCAAAATTGATAAAACGAAAAGGGTGTTTAAAGGAGATTCTCAGTTTTCCACCAATATAAACTATGCTTTACTTTTTATTTAATAATTCATTATTATTCATTTTCTATTCAAATTATGACTAAAGTCTTGATTGATAGACTAATTGAAAAACATTTATAGCTTTCAAACAGTATCACATTTTTTGAATCCAAAACATGCGTCACATTCTATGCTTAGCATACTATAGGATTAAAAAAAGAAAAAATGAATTTCATGAAGTTTTGACCAAGTTAAGGTGATAAGACATACAAGTTTTTTATATTTTTAAAAATTTGTAATAAAAAAATCATAATTAATTATTTACTTCAAAAAAAATTAAAAAAATATGCATCACATTAGGACATGAGTCCTCTATTTATATCTAAAATATTATAAAAAATATATTATCATTTTATTGTTGTTAGGGTGGTCAGACAGACACCTACTTCTTATTTTTTCCCTAAAATTTAAGTACTACTGCATTCGAATTTTAAATTTTCACCAAATAGATTTTTTGTTTTAAAAACAAACCTAGTAGTTTAGAAACTACATTCAATTTTCTATATATTCTATTTTTACATATTTTTGAAATAATATAGATAGCTTATTCAAATTTTTATGTCAAGTTGCCTAACTCTGATTTTTCTGATATTTTTCCCACTTAAAGGCCTATTTTTTCCATGATGATCCTGCACATATCGAATATTTTTCCCATTTTTGTGCAAGAAAGTTAGTGATAAGAGGTTTGTTTGAAGCAAGTAGGAAGAGGTCCATGTCAAAGAAACCCTTGGTGATATTGTTTGATTTGTGGTTTGCGTACTATGCCAGGCTATATTGCTTGATTTTCCATAAGGTATTGTTGATTGTTTCAAATATCTTGTTTCATTTATTGTTTGGGTTTTATATGTATCCTTTTGTATGGATTTGATACTGTGATTTTTTGTGGGCTTCATATATATGTACATATATATATGTGTGTGGGTATGTGCAAGATCATGATGGGCCAAAAAGTGGCAATATGATGGGTATGTGTCTGACGACTTTTTTACACCCAAAATTGATGAAACGAAAAGGGTTTTTAAAGGAGATTCTCAGTTTTCCACCAATATAAATTATGCCTTACTTAAAATTTAATAAGTAATTATTATTTATTTTCTATTCGAATTATGACTAAAGTCCTGATTGATAGGATGATTGAAAAACATCTATAGCTTTCAAACAGTATCACATTTTTTGAATCCAAAACATGCATCACATTCTATGCTTCGCATACTATAGGATTAAAAAAAGAAAAAATGAATTTCATAAAGTTTTGACCAAGTTAAGGTCGACATACAAGTTTTTATATATTTTTAAGTTGTAATAAAAAATTCATAATTAATTATTTACTTAAAAAAAAATTACAAAAAAATATGCATCACATTAGGACACGAGTCCTCTACTTATATCTGAAATATTAAAAAAAAAATTATTATTTTATTGTGGTTAGGGTGGTCGCATACACCTACTTTTTTTCCCTAAAATTTAAGTACTATTGCATTGAAATTTCAAATTTTCACCAAATAATTTTATTTATTTAAACAAACCTAGTAGTTTAGAAGCTACATTCAATTTGCTACAAATTATATTCTTACATATTTTTGAAATAATATAGATAACTTACTCAAATTTTTATGTCAAGTTGCCTAACTCTATTTTTTCTAAATTTTTTGCCACTTAAGGGCCTGTTTTTTCCATGATGATCCTACACATACCCGTGTATATATATATATATATATATATATATATATATATATATATATATATATATATATATATATATATATATATATATATATATCTGTGTGTGTGTGTGTGTGCATTAATCAATTATGGAATTTCTCTGAAGGTGGTTGGAGGCAATCTTGTGCTTTTTACATCCCTCAATGGTTGCAAAAATTGTGGGTTGTGACAATTCTTATATATATATGTATATGTGTGTGTATATATCTATGTACACCCTTACCAATATTATTTAATTCTTGGTTCACAGTCTATGTCGAGCCATATTCCTTGATTTGCAACAAGGTACTGTTAATTGTTTGAAATATTGATAAGTTGTTCACAAAATACTATATAGTTTATAAGAACAAAATATTACCTCATTTATGGTTCACAATTTGTGTAGATGGTTTTCCATGTATTTGAGACTGTGAATTTTTGTGGGTTTCTATTTATGGTCTTCGTGTTCTGGATATGTTTGTACGCCTGGAGAAAGAAAGAGGTGTGTTTGAACCAAGCAGGAAGAGTTGCATATGAATAATACCGTTTGCCACATTGTTTCATTTGTGGTCTACTTTTTTTTAACCCTTTATTGTTTTATCTCCAATAAGGCACTGTTAATTCCTTCAAATTTTGATAAGCTACAAAAACAAGTATATTTTTTTGGAAGGGGTTGTCACTATTAACTTTCGGCAAGGTGTTGTTGAGAAGGCTATATTGTATCAATTTTTTGATAGGGTTTTGTTGAGGAATGAGTATATTTCAACTCCGATTTGTTTTTGTGAGTCTTTGTGGGTTTTTGTTTACAACTTCCATTTTGTGGCTATGTTTTGAATCGAATAAAATTGTTGATGTTATGCAGTGTTTTTTGGTTTCTCTTCTATATCTTGGGATATACTGTCTCATCCTCAAAAAAGGTGTTGTTAAGAAGTCTTCCAATTCTCCTTAAGGCGCTGTATTTTTTGGCTTCTATTTTGTGGTTATGGTTGCAATGGAACAAAATAGTTAATCCTATAGACTTTGTGTTATATTTCATTGGGCATTGTTGATTATTGTTCTCTTGCTTTAGCTATATGGTTTCATTTTCAAGAAGCTATTGTTGAAAAGGCTATATTGTTTCAATCTTTAATGAGGTTCCTATGAGACAATAGTATATTTTTTCATGGGTTTGTTACTGTCAATTTTCTATGGATTTCACTTTAAGGTTCATGTTTTTGTGACTATGGATCTCCATCAGTTTGTAACGGTGTATTTTTTGTGTTTTGCATGTTTCTACGAATAGGCCAGTGTTCAATCCAAGGGCATCTGATTTATCGCTTCCGTTGTCCGGTTATGGTTGCAATAAAGTGAAATAGTTAATGTTAAACAATTGATGTTTGATCCAATCAACAACTAGGAATAGGTTTCCTAGTATGATATTTCATTAGATGCTACCATTAATTACAATGGTGGACAATATATTTTCCCTATGTTCAAATACATATATTTTCCATTGTGGGTGCAAACAATATTCATACACACTAATACCTATGTTTATTGGTATTGCTACATTTTCCAAATGGCAAGTTGTATTGCAAGTGCCATATGCAAGATTTATGCCACTCTTCATGTAACTCTAACAATTCACATGCAAGGTGGGTAGTTATCCTCTATTTGTGTGAACTTTGGTAAAAAAATTCATCAACCTTGCCATCTTCTGAACCTTCTCATGAGGGGGGGTCTGGTCAGGATAGAGATGGTTGGTATCTTTTTATTTTTAAATGAAAAGCATATGGTGCACCAATAGAGAAGGCCAACAAAATTAAACACTGGTTGAGATTAGGACTAATTTGTGTATGGTTCATGTGTGCTCGCTATGGTTTGAGAGTAATAAAATAGTCAATGTTCTCATTGAAGGATAGTTGTTACCTATCTAGAGGCCTCAATAAGGGTTTGTTAAAATGGAATGCTATATATCAACAGTGACATGGAACATTGATTAAACCATTATCGAGGCCTACAAAAATAACAACCACCCTTGAAATCATACATAAACATCCAACAATAGTCCATTGTGAAGGACATGCACTATTTTATAACTTTGCAACCATCCCCACTGGACAGGAACCACAAATCAAGTAGGAATCGTCATTAACCTATGAAAAAAACAAAAATATTGAGCAAGAAATATGAATATTGTTTGCATCTCATTTCACATAGATACATGTCTACACACACAGGTGAATAATGTGTGTCTCTAATTTCACAAACATACATATTCATCCAACATATGGAATATATGTATTTTGAGTTGCAAAACAAATTCCACATCAATGTATATATGTCTCAAAAGTTATTTGCATCGACATATATGGAAATAAAAAAAATCAGCATTCTAAAGTCACCAAAGCAACTGAGCATTCTATGCAATTTACAAAAAGGCATTGTTGATTGAAGGTCTATAGCCTCAAATTATAACCAAATTTAGAGGACGATAGCCAACATCTTGCATAGTACAATTAAGGCTAGTAGCCTCTCAGCTAGCCAACAACCCTTCCATATCACAACTATTCTAGGGGCCGGGGGAAAGGTGACGGAGGTGGCTGGCACACGCTGAGAAGCTATAGAATAGCTATCAACAATGCCTTGTAGAAAACAACATAAATTGTATAGTGGTGCAACCATAAACACATAGAAAAATACTTCAATGACACAATCATGATTTCAACAAAGATGTATAAAGTAATTTTTCAAACCATGATCAATCAATAGATGCAACACCTATCAACAAGTCTATAATTACCACTAGATGTTGCATAGAAAATATTGCAACAAAAGGAAAGCTATATGTAAGTCCATTAAAATGGAAGACACATTAATAACTACACATAGGCTACTCCCAAATAGCCAACAAACAAAAATGTGAAGGGCACATACATACATCAAATATAAACAAGTCATACTATACAACAGAAAGGTTGCAAATGCGAGTAAAGCATGTTTGCAGTTTGCTCAATGCACATGGGAAACAACCAATACAAGTGTTAGGAACAAAGAATAAACAAGGAAAAAACTTACAAGATCAATGCCTAATAGTAGTTGAGTAGCCTAGGGAGAGCTAGAGTCCACCAACATTATTGGAGCTGCTCTTTGTAAAATACAAATCTGCAATGCTAGTGGCTGGCCACAAGCTCTATTGTGAGAACAATACAACAACCAAAAATTCAATTAAACCATCAAAAGCTAACAAGGTCCATTCTTAATTTTTAAATTGTAAACCTTTGTACATTTCAATTTTTGTTGTTGGGACATCTAGAATATGATAAAAAACAAATAATATAAAGAATGCACATTTATAGATCTCTCCATAAATAATTTTTAAAACAATCTATGTTCCTCCAAGAGGACCAACATAGAACATACACTATCCACAAATGTGATCAATGGCATCATCAATCTTCCATATATCAACAAAAATAAAAATTATCGTTCCAAGAATGACCCAACGAAAATTAACATAGAAATCACTATGAATCGATGTTGTTTTCATCCATTATGACATACATATCTACACATAGGGGAGGAACAAATTTCTGATTCATACCCTTTGTTTTTTACCATCATTCCAATATGGCATTCTTCATTGTTATACTCTAGCCTAGGCTACGTCGTATCATTTTCAACAAGGTGTTGTGAGAATGCTATACTATTTCAATTTTAGATAAGGTGCTATTCAAAAAAGGTTGTATTGTTTTTTAATATCAATTGATATTGTTCCTAGAATCAAGAACGACTTGTTAGAATGATAGCCTGTATCTTAAGTGTGACAAGGAAGATTCATTTTACCATTGATGAAAGTGGAAAGCAATGTATCTTCTTGCTTAGGAGCTTTGTTTCAAGTTCTGCTTGCAATGGAGTAAAACAATTAATCTTATACACATTGCATTAGATTCCATTGGACATCGTTGATTATGACTGCTTTATAACAATATTTTATGCATCTAACACCATACATGTAGATTTTTGTAGATAGTCAAAATGAAATCAGTCAGTATGATCATCAAGAATTCCTTTTCGATAACAACATTAACTCTATAGTATTAACTATTTTATTATGCATTGCAAATGAAAGTATATAGCCAAATCTATAGAACAACAATTAGCATTGCATGATGGAAACCAACAAAAACTATTTAATATATTGCAACTATTTGCACAAAATGGTCCAAGCCATAAATGAGATGACATTAAATTTTCTTGTCCATATATTTCTATGTATATCAAAGTAGATTTGAGGAATGTACATATGTACTCTTCCCAATGGTTATTATTTTCTAAAAATAAGTTCACCTATTTTACTCTGTTGCAACCATAACCTAAAAAATAGCATTTTTTCTTGAATCCTTTGTCAAAAAGATAGCAATTTGCACAAAAAATATAAAATAAAACTCAACACAATAAGGCCTGCTCTCCACCCTACCATAAAATTATTAAAATGTATAACATTCATTTCCACTAAAAAAATCTTTTCACCATTGGTCATAGTGGAGGACAATTTATTTTCTTGCTCAGGGGTTTGGTAAAAGCACACAGTTCACTCCATGAGCCAATATGGTAGGATGGAAATCGAGACTTCTTTTGTTTAGTATATAATGCATTTTGCCGCATGCACCAGGTATGGCTAAATTATAGTTAATTCATTCATCTGATTGCAGGGTATGTGTAGGATCATGATGGGCCAAAAAGTGGCGATATGATGGGTATTTGTAGGGTATGTGGCTGACGATTTTTTTTTAACCCAAAATTGATGAAATGAAAAAGGGTTTTTAAAGGAGATTCTCAAATTTCCACCAATATAAATTATGCTTCATTTTGACTTTAATAAATAATTATTATTCATTTTCTATTTGAATTAAGACTAAAGTCCTGATTGATAGGTTGATTGAAAAACATCTATAGCTTTCAAACAATATCACATTTTTTGAATCCAAAACATGTGTCACATTCTATGTTTCGCATACTATAGGATTAAAAAAATAAAAATTGAATTTCATGAAGTTTTGACCAAGTTAAGGTGGTCAGCCATACAAGTTTTTTATATTTTTTAAATTTGTAATAAAAAAATCATAATTAATTATTTACTCAAAAAAAATAATAAAAAAATATGTATCACATCTAGACAAGAGTCCTCTACTTGTGTCTACAATATTATAAAAAAATATTATCATTTTATTGTGGTTAGGGTGGTCAGACAGACACCTACTTTTTATATTTTCCCTAAAATTTAAGTACTACTACATTGAAATTTCAAATTTTGAGCAAACAGATTTTTTTATTTTCTAAATAAACCTAGTAGTTTAGAAACTACATTCAATTTTCTATAGATTTTATTCTTACATATTTTTGAAATAATATAGATAACTTATTCAAATTTTTACGTCAAGTTTCCTAACTCTGATTTTTCCTAATTTTTTGCCACTTAAGGGTTTGTTTTTTCCATGATGATCCTGCACATACCCTACAAGTACAGAGCAAATTATGGACTATAAAATTTAGAACTTTCATATCTATTGATTTACATATTGTGCATGAATTAGATATGATCACTGCTCTAAAATTCACACTTTGTATACACAAAAGATGTATATGGTCTGGTCTTTCCAGTAAAAGTTTTGCATAGGACAGTAGCTTTGAGTTTTAGCTTTATGTTGCAATGGCTACAATAGAATAAAATACTTAATGTTATGCAGTTCATTCCATTTTTGCATAATCACCACACTCAAATTCACACTTTTTCGTTATTCTTGTAGACCAGAGCCCAACTATAATGTGGTATTTGATGAGCTAATGTGTTACAAACAACCTTTCAGAATAATGATAGTGACCAAAAACCTAGTAACAATGGTCAAATTGAGAATCAGATCCAAATGTACTCTATATTGATCGTAATAAGCAATATTCATTTCACCACTGGCCAAAGTGGTCAACAATGTATCTTTTTTATGTTACATTTTGAACAGGCTATTGTATTTCATTTTTGATAGTGTCTTGTTGTAAACGTTGGGGTCTATCAATATTTCTCAAGGATCCATTCATGAAAGGCTACATTTCAAATACACATACATATATACATCTAGATATATATACATACAAAAATCCACATACACACACACACATATATATACATATACATATACATACGTATATACATATACATATTTACACACACACACACAAATATATATATATATATATATATATATACATACATACATATATACATATATCCACATATATACATATATGGGCTGATGCAAGAAGTTTGGTCCACAAAAAGCTCAAAAAGTGGAAGTGTTTTTGTTGTTTTTTAGAATTTGTCACACTTGGACTAAAACTTTGAGACACTTACACAATGAATCTTAAAAAAAGTCAGTAACATGAAATTTATTATTTTTAATTTAGTTTCCAAATATGTAATTTATTTAAATACCTAAATTATAAAAATTAAATTTTGATAGGGATGTATAAAAACTACTTTTTTAAAGTCCTTGTTTTTCACCATACCATGCACGTGTATGAACACCACTTTGTGACCCAAATAAAATTATTTTTCTAATTCCTTTTTGGAAAAGAGAGCTAACAAAATGAAGATTGATGAGAATTTTTTTTTGTATTTTTTTAATTATTTTTTTAATTGAATTTTTATTGGCCTTAATATTTTTTTTTTAAATCAACATGTACAGACAAAATAATTTTACCTAAACTAAACATTTTCTGAATATTTTTTTTCATTGTGTAGAGAATTGTCTCATTATTGATGCCATATAATTTTATACAAGAAACTTAACCAAAAAAAATTTATTAAAAAACAAAAAAAACCCTAATATTTCAAGTTTAAGGACTAGTTTGCTTAGAAATTAATTAAAAAATATAAAATATAATCCAATATTAATAAAAATTATATATTTGAAAACTAAACATTTTTTTCTCTAATGGGTTTTAATTTTATAGATTGATTAGAAAAAAAGTTCATCAGCCATATTGCCAATTTTAGTTTTCTCTCTCAAAATTGCCCCAACCTTTTCCTTGTAGGTCTAAGCCTAGGTGTTGGGTTACCATGCTTTTTCTAAACCTAAATAAAAATGAAAAAAATCTCTTGTGAGTTTCAAACCTTTTTGAATAAGTACACACTTCAAAATGGGTACCTATTTTTAAAAATGAATGGGTGTTTATTTTAAAGCTGAAAAAAGGACACTTCCCCTGAATGTGGACCCAACTTCTTGCTCAAACCCATATATACACATATGTATACATATATACATGTGCACACACACACACACATATATGAATACATATACAAATATAGTGGCAGATGGGTTATAAGTTTGGTTAGAATTTTTGTCAGCCTCCCAGATTTTTGGCCTTCCAATGGCCATGGAAAGGTGGTGGAGGTAGAACTTGTTGGCTGCTTTGGGAATAGGGTGGCATTTTTCAGGTCACGTGGATAAAGAAGGTTTTGGAAATTAAGCGTTGGTTCACATCAACATTAATTGTTGTATGCTTTGCATGTAGTGGCAATGGTCGTAATAACAACAACCGTTTAATGCCTAACAGAACAAAACAAATATCTGGGAATTTTTCAATAAGGCATTCTTTCAATTTTTGATAAGGTTGTGTTGAGAAATGAGTATATTTTTACTTTCATTTCCCACTATGAATCTTTATGCCTTCATCTTTATTAATATATATATAGAGTGTTTCTCCATCTGGGTCATTGTTGAAACCAATGTTGTTCAATTTATTGCTTATGTTTTGTGGCTATGGTTGGAATAGAATAAAATAATTAATGTTGTTGATTCAATGTTTGTTACATTAGGTACTATTGATTATTGTTCTTTTCCTTAGGCTATGAATCTTTATGGCTTCATCTTTATTAATATATATCTATATATATATGTATATATATAGAGCATTTCTCCATCACGGTCATTGTTCAAACTAATGTTGTTTAATTTATCGCTTCCATTTTGTGGCTATGGTTGGAATAGAATAAAAATAGTTAATGTTGTTCCTTATGCTATATCATTTCATTTTTGGAATATAATAAAATAATTAATGTTGTTGATTCAATGTTTTCTTAATTTATGGCTTAAGTTTTGTGGTTATGGTTAGAACAGAATAAAAATAGTTAATGTTGTGTCTTAGGCTATATCATTTCATTTTTGGAACAAAATAAAACAATTAATGTTCTTGATTCAATGTTCGGTTACATTTGGTATTATTGATTATTGTTCTCTGCCTTAGGTTATCTTGGGTATATTTTAATATTAATATATATGTATATATATACGTATATATGTGTACATACATATATATATATATATATATCAATTTCTCGTGGGTCTCTCTTTATGGCTTGTATTTAGTTGATATGGTTGCAATGGGGTAAAATTGTTAACCTTATGCAGTTTTTGTCGATGGTTACTGTCTAGCTCACCCTATATTGTGTCATTTTCAATAAGGTTGTGTTGAAAAGGATATATTATTTCAATTTTCAATAAGGTGTTGTTCATAGAAGACAATATTTTTTGTTAAAACAAATATTGTTTCATTTCACTGGCCTTCTCTATCGGTGCACCAAATGCTTTTCATTTGAAAATGGAAAAACAATCCACCACCTTTTCCTACACCATGGTAAATGGAAGCCATAAATAAAACAATATAGCCTAAGGCAAACAACAACAATGAATAATGCCTTATGAAAAAAAACATGAACTACATAGCATTAACTATTTTATTGCATTGCAACCATCGCCACAAAAAAAAAGAAGATGTAAATGAAACAATATTGTTATCAATAGTCACCCAAATGGCCAAACCCATAAAACACTAAAAATCACAATGACAAATCCATACAAAAATATCTGCACCAAAGTCGAACCATAAATCAAACAATATTACTATGAACAAATTGTAATACCCCTCATGTTGCTGATACTCTTTGATACTCTTATGTGTTGGTTTGGTACTTGGTTTGTGATGGTGATTAGTTCATTGAATTGGTTGTATGTGGATTCATAGTTTGGTTGGTTTGCTACACTTGACATTACTTATGATGTTTGATGATACATTATGTGGTAATTATATTGTACTTGGTTATGTTATGGTTTTCTTTAATATTATATGTGGTGATGTTGTGATTCTATGTTGCTATGGTTTCTTATGTGTTTGCTAGTGAGTCTTGGTGAAAGAACAGAGTAGCATAACTTGCTTGCGAGCACCCTGCTACCCTGTGATTACCTTTCATGATGTGTCTACAATGGAGATCTGCATGCTACTTGACGTTTGTTTCTATGTAGGATGCAGGTACAAGACACTGACTCCACCTGCTTGTCAGGACAGAGCGTGTCTCATAAACCCAATGGGTATGATGTTGAAAAAGGGAATTGATAAGGAAGTGTCCCCATCCCAAGTCTGTCACCTTGTTGTGAGTATTCTAGTGTCGTGGTCTTGACCTTGTCTTTGTCTCAGTATTGCTGTTGTTTATTTATTTTATTTGTGGATAGTTGTTATTTAGTTTATCTTTATTTTATATGGGATTAATTAATGTTATTTTTTTGATATGATTAATTGTATGTAATTGTAATTTAGTTAAATGTTGGATTTAAAATATTGTAAATTAAAAGATATTTAATTAATTAAAAAGTATAAACTAATTAATTTAAATAAATAATGTTTGTGATAATTGTAAATTATGTTTTTCAAAATATTAATATTATAAAATCTAAAGATAATATCATGTGAGGATAAATGTGAAAATAATGAATTTTTAATTAAATTTGTGAGATAAATGTGAGCTTTTAAAACAAGAAGAAAAGAACCAATGCATGGGTTGGATTTTTGAGAAAAAATAAGAGCTTTATTTATTTTTCTTTATATTTTTGTGAGAGGAAGAAGTTTCTAGATACACAATGTTTTTTTTGGTTTTGTCAAAAAAAGGAAGTAACAAAGGTTGAAAAAAAGATATGTTTTGTGCTTCTCTATTAAAAATTATTCTTGGAAAGGGAAAAATAGAATATTGATCCAGAAGTTAGCTGAAAGAAGAAATTGGAGAAGAAACTATAGAGGAATTATGTTTTTGAAAGAGGAAGAAGGGTTGTCGTATTGGTGGATTTGAAATCAAACGAAGGACTCCAGGTTCTTTTGATATATATTAATTCCTTTGATTTATTAATTCATTTTTCTATAGGGGAAACGAAAATCATGCCTGCCATATTCAACAAATCAATATCTATGTTTTGAAAAAGCTTTTTCTATTGAAAAATTGCTTGTGTTAAACCTTTAAATCTTCTGTAGAAATCTATTGTGAAATCTTCAGAATTTTCTTCAATAAATTTGGTTGTGAAATTCTTGTTTGAAATGGAAATCAATTTATTATGGAATTAATATTGTGTGTTCATATTTATTTTTTTCCTGAGAAAGAAGTGGACTGTTATCATATTATTTATTTTATATTTATGGGAAAATATGTATATATATATATACATATATATACCTATATATATATGAATATATATATACCTATGCATATGTTATCTTCTATTGTTTTAAAAAAATATATATTTTTTTATACATTACAAGTTTCGTGTTCCTGTTTTGGTGAGAGAAATAAAATATAAAATAAAAATTTATATATATTATGGGTGGGAGTGGTCAGTTGTCACCGTACCACCCCCGACCCTTGGTGGTACTATGCAAAGCAGTCATAGGCTACGCACAGTAGTCAATGGTTGTTGGGTGCAACCATGTGGGCCGTGGCCTCTCCATAGGGAGGTACACAGTACCACAGCTGTACAACGGTTTCTTCTATTAAAATTTTCCTTTTAAATTTCTAATTTATTTAAGTTTTTTTTATTGATATATATATTATATATATATATATATATATATTATATATATATATATTAATATATATGTATATAAATATATAAATATATATATATATATATAACTGTAAAATTATAGAGAATTTATATGGGTAATTTTATAATATGTTTTAAATGCATGATTGTAATATATATTTTATTATATATATGTATATATATACACGTAAAAAACACATATGTGTGTGTGTGTGTGTGTGTGTGTGTGTTATATATTTTGTGATTGTGGAATAATTAGATAATTTTTAAAGTTACAATGTTATAGTGTAATTGAATAAATTGGAAATAAACTATGTGATTTAAATTAAGTCTTATGTTCTCAAGTAAATTAATTTATTTATTTTCTTGGTTAAATTATTATGTAATGAAATATGTTACATTGTGTTGTTTTACGTAATTGTTTACTCTTGAAATTTTCGTTGAGTTAATTGTGGTTTTCTCTTAATTGGGATTTTGTATTATGGGAAAAATCCTTCAATTGTTATCATTCTATAAGAGTTTAAGTTACTTATTAGGGACTTCCAGAGGTGGGGAAATGATGTTTTATTTTGATCTTTTGATTTGATTTTGGTCCCTATATTTTAGTTGTGATTTGACTTTACATATGGAGTTGTACCGTTTTTATGAGTGTTGTTTCATATGATTTTGGCGAGATGGTTTTGCCTCACAGATGTTCCATTTGTGGTTCAGTGTTCTTGTTGGTACAACTCCTTGGAATTGGATTTATATGTTTTGGGTTTCTAGGGAGAGTGGCTCTACGTGGGCGCTAGTGCACAAAGGGGATTTCAGGATAACCCATGTTAGAGTTAGATTAATAAGTGGTAACCTAATTAATTAATTAGGGGGTGGGTAGTAAAACATTAATAAGATAATTATGGATGCCTCGTCCACCTATTAGGGCTTTCATAGACTAAAGGTGGGTCGAGAAGGCTGTGGTTGGCATGATCGTTGCCTCGTCTTCACGAGAGGTTAATAGTTCTGCATGAGTCGCCCTATGGAGTGGTGCCTTGAGATAGCTAGTTAGGATAACCATAGATGGAGGCAACACCTTGTGATAGGTTGTCTAAATAATCCATGTAAGGCCATGCGATGACACTCTCTTCTAGCATTCCCTTTGAGTTGTTTAATTGAAATCCTTTGGAAGTAGTCTATTGTTATGTTTTGCTGATTTATTGTTGTTATGATTTTTGAGTGATCTTTTGATATTATATTTCCTTTGTGGTCTCTTGTTTTTCATGTCTGGAGTTTAGTCTTGTGTGACTGTTTGGATGTACGTGGTTGGGGATCCTTCCCTATTTACTCCTAGCACAAGGGTGGTCGGGTGGAACGTGCTACGCACCCCGTTGGGTCCCCTTATGATGTAGTTGTACCATTCAATGCAGAGTTTTATAGATGTAGTTTGATCCAGAGTTCATATGTTGCCAGATGTATATTTTTACTCTAGATGTATTTTATGTATTAATGTATCACTCTCACATGCGTTGGGAAGACCTATAATGTAATTTCGTATATGTGTTCATTGAGATGTACTATCAGACTGATGTAATGTGTCATCACACCATGTAAATCATTCTTAAACTACCATTCGTAAATATTGTTAATGTTATGTTGTATCTCAAGAAATGTGTACCTTATATCTCCATGTCTAATTTATTGTAATTTGCATGTATGGTTTTATATCAGTTATTCTTATCATTTTGGTTATCATTAATGAATGTTTAAATGAAGTTGTGTGAATGAATGGGTTACGTAATTTGTAATTTAATGTTTCATCCGTTAACTTTGTTGTGGGGTAGTTTGGTAATGTCACCTCATGTACCCCAAGGGACTTAGATGTGCAACTTGAAACTTTGGTTAAGTTAGAATACTTAAAGTACACTCCTTTTGTTTTAAAAAAAAAATTGTTTCATTTTTAATTGTTCCTTTGGGGTCTATGGGATAGGGTGTTACAACTTGGTATCAGAGCCAAGGTTGCTAACGTTGGGTTCTATAGGTAGTTGTGAACATTAGGCAACCTTTGTGTTAACTCTTGATCTTACATAACCCTAATTGTTGTACAAAATCATGCCTCGAGGTAGAGGTTGTGGACGAGGAAGAGGATATGGTGGTGGTCATTGAGTCAACCACCAAAGTCCATCACCATTGAGTTCCAATGGTTCTAAGCATGAGGAACGACAGAGTCCTCAAAACAATCTATCAAGTGGTGGTCAGAACCCAAAACAACCTAGCTTAGATGGATAGTTGCAACACCTTTTGGGGGAGAGTCTTAATCAATTGGGACCCAGGCCGAAGGAGGAGCAACTGGTCAAGAGAGAAAGGGAAAGGTCACTGAGGCGAAGGTAAATAATGGTAGATCAAGATGTAGTGCTAACTGGTCATATGAGAGACTTGATGAGTGCACACCCACCTAAATTTGATGGTTCTAGGGAATCTCTGGAAGTGGAAACATGGTTAATTGATTTAGATCGATGCTTCACAATGCACACCTATGGTAGCAATACCAAGGCTCGGTGCTCAGTCATGCATCTGTGAAGCTTCACGTCCACTTGGTGGTGGCTGAAAGAGTAAAAGTTACATCTAGATATCAACATGGTCACATGGGAGCTATTTCTGGACAGGTTTAGGGCTTGCTTCCTTTCAGATCATTGGAGGCAATGTAGGGAAAATGAGTTTCATGACCTTGAGCAAATGTCAATGTTCGTTAAATAATATGAATAGTGATTCTATGAATTGAAGCAATATGTAGGTATCAATCATGATGAGGGAATGCTAGTTCAACATTTTTTTCAGGGATTAAATGCTTGAATCAGTGGTAGAGTTAGAGTCTTTGAGCCAAAGACAATAGAGGTAGCGGTTGAGAAGGCTCGTCTAGTAGAAGAAAATTTGTCAATGGAATTGGGAGGACACACTAGAGTTCAGATCAGTAGTTTCCCAGCATCAGGTTTTTGTTCTAGAGGTGGATAGCCTCAAGCTACAAGGTCTTCTAAGAATTTTTAGGCACCCTCTAAGGGTAGTCTGCAGTAGTAGAAGTCACATCCCAAATAGAACAAATCATAGTCTCGGCAGGGAGAAAAATCTCAAAATAGGAAGAACTGAAGCTGGCAGTGAAATAGACTAGATCGTTTTGTGCAGCCTGCACAAAGCACATAGTTGGCACCTTCACGAGGCAGTTTTTAGTTGTCGAGTGCACCATCTAGTGTCATAGGATTTGGGCGAGGCATAGACTGTTTCTCATGTGGGAAATAGGTAAATATATCCAAACAACATCCACAAAGGAGTACTTTAGATCTTAGCCAAAAACCAACTACTTCTGAAATGATAGTGGGTGATGTGGGTAGAGCACATCGGGTGTTTGTGGCAGTGGAAAATCATCAAGCAGAACATCAAGGCACTATAATCGAGACATTAGGGGTGTTGCATGGTACTAGTATTTCCATACTCTTTGATTCTGATGCATTTGAATCTTTTATATCTCCTTCAGTAGTAGAGCGATGTAGATTGGTGGCAACTAGGCAAGGTGTAAAATGGTAGGTTGAATTGGCCTCAAGGTCAAAGGTTGTAGTAGAGAAGCTTGTTCAGGGTTGTAGTCTTGATTTAGGGATATTGACAACTAAGGTGGACCTCTGAATCCTACCATTTGGCTCATATGATGTCATCTTGGGAATGGATTGGTTGAGTGCACACCATGCCATGATAAATTGTCATCGTAAAGCAGTGCGATGTGTCAATGATTCCGGAAAGGAGGTGGAGATCATGGGTATTCAAAGGCCCATTTCATTGTGAATGATCTCTGCCATGCATCTAAAAAAGGTTTTTTTGGCAGGGTTGTCAACTTTTTGCAGTAGCAGTTTGTGATCTTGACTCAAAGGATAGGCGAGGGTGTCATTAGATGATTACCCTCTCCTTAAGGGGTTTTATGATGTTTTTCTGAGTGAGATATCAGGTATGCTACCAAAATGAGCTATAGATTTCAATATTGATCTAGTATCTGGAGTTAAGCTTATATCTCGGGCTCCGTACCAAATGACAATGCAAGAGCTTCAAGAACTTTGTTTGCAATTGGAGGAACTATTGGCTAAGGGATTTATCCACCCAAGTGTTTCCCCATGGGGAGCACCTGTAATATTCATAAAGAAGAAGGATGGTTCTCTTTTTTTGTGTATTGATTATAGGTAGTTGAACAAAGTAACGACGAAGAACTGATATCCCCTACCTAGAATTGATGATCCTTTCAATCAAATAAAAGGGGCAAAGGTATTTTCTAAAATTGATCTCAAATCAGGGTATCATCAGTTGTGGATTACAGAACCAGACATTCATAAAATAGCATTTCTCACTCGATACAAACATTACAAGTTCACTGTGATGTCGTTCGGGTTGACAAATGCACCTTCAATCTTCATGAGCTTAATGAATGGAGTGTTTCAAACGTATTTGGATAGATTCATTCTTGTGTTTCTCAATGATATTCTAATTTATTCCAAGTCTATGGAAGAACATGAGGAACATCTAAGACAGGTGCTGCAGTGCTTAAGGGACAATCAATTGTATGCCAACCTGACAAAGTGTGAATTCTATAAGACTAAAGTTCAATATTTGGGTCATATCATTTTAGGCAAGGGAATTTTCATTGATCCTACAAAGATTCAGGCCATTATGGATGGGCCTATACCCACAAATGTCTCAGAAATTCATAGTTTCATGGGACTAGCAGGCTATTATTGGTGGTTCATCCAAGGCTTTTCTAGGATTGTGCATCCCATCACCTCTCTCTAGAGGAAGGGGAAGAAATTTCTTTGGTTAGATCAATATCAGTTAGCATTCCAGACTCTTAAGGTAAAGCTAACCAATGAACCAATTTTGGTAGTACCAAATCCGACAAGAGAATTTGTAGTATGTACAGATGCTTCCTTGGAAGGCTTAGGGACCGTTTTGATGCTAGAAGGGCGAGTGATTATGTATGAATCCCATAAAATAAAGGATCATGAATAGAACTACCCCACACATGATCTTGAGTTGGCCGTTGTGGTTCATGCTCTGGTAAGATGGTGACATTTCCTTTTAGGGCATCGATTCGAGTTGCATACGGATCATCATAGTCTGCAATACATCTTCACGAAGCCAAACCCAAATGCAAGAAAGAGAAGGTGGATGGAATTCTTGTGCGAATACGATTTTGAAGTAAAGTATATCTACGGACAACATAATGTGGTGGTAGATGCTCTAAGCCGGCATAGGCATGAGATACCTATGGTAACTCTTGGAGTTGATTCTAGGAGTCAAATCCTCACCGCCCTCTCAGACAATTGGTATCAAGAGGTGAAATCTAAAATCGACTCGAGCAGAGCTATGGAAGGAAAATTTGTTGGATACTTGTTGGATTTTTATGGTGTCTTGCGCTATGCGGGCTGAATGTATGTACCTCTTGCAGAGGGTCTTCATGCATTAATCTTGAATGAATCCCATCAGGCACCTTATTCGACACATCTCAGAGTTAACAAAATGTATGCGGATCTGCACTCACTATATTTTTGGGTAGGATTGAAGCGTGATATTGCCGATTTTGTGGCTAGATATCTAGAATTTTAGAGGGTTAAGGCTGAGCATCATCATCTGGTAGGTTTGTTGCAACCTCATCTTGTTCGAGAATGGAAGTAGGACATTATCTCTATGGATTTCATTGTCGGCTTGCCTATGTCTTCCAAGCGGCACGATGCTATCATGGTCACTGTGGACAGATTGACCAAGGTGGCCCATTTCTCTCCTATCTGATCTTCTTATACTACTTCTTCGATATCCAAGGTGTTCATGGAAGAAATTTTTTAATTGCATGGTATACCATGAAGAATCATTTCTAACAAAGATCCGGTATTCACATCTATGTTATGGACATCTTTGTAGCAATCCTTAGGGACTCAATTAAACTTTAGTTCTGCCTACCATCCTAAGATAGATGGTCAGACTAAGAGAGTCAATCAGGTGCTCAAGGATATGCTCTACATGTATGTCATGGACCAAAAATCATGTTGGGAAGATTATCTGCACTTGGTCGAGTTTTCCTACAACAATGGTTACCATAGTTCAATCGGCATGGCTCCTTTTCAAGCTTTATACGGTCATCCTTGTCGTACCCCTTTGAGTTGGGATCGGTTAAAGGACAAGATTCTCCTTGGACCCAAAATGCTTCGAGATATGGAACAACAGGTAGCTCGCATCTAAGAGCATCTTGTAGCAACTCATGATAGGCAAAAGAAGTATGTTGATGCACATAGAGTTGATCGGCATTTTACAGTTCGTGATCAAGTGTTTCTTCAAGTACATCCGCAAAAGAGCCCTATTCATTATGGAAAGGGTTTTAAGCTTGTGCCCCACTTCGTAAGGCCATTTTAGGTGAACATTAGAAAGAATTGGTCTTGTTTCCTACCGCCTAGCCTTGCCACCTAGTCTATCATGGATTCACGATGTTTTTTCATGTTTCAATCCTTAGACCATATTATCCTGATGTTACTCATGTATTTTATTGGAATGCTCTACAGGTCGAGGATAGGTAGCTAGCTCTCAATCCCCTAGCCATGTTACATCATTGGAGACTACGCCTCAGGGGCAGAGATATTGAACATGCGTGGGTTCAGTGGGATCTGAATGATGAGACTTCACTGACATGGGAGGATGCATCCCATATTAGAGAGGCTTACCCATATTTATTTAGTGGCTTCCAGGAGTAAGCCATGTTCTAGTGGGGGAGGATGTAATACCCCTCATGTTGTTGATACTCTTTGATACTCTTATGTGTTGGTTTGGTACTTGGTTTGTGATGGTGATTACTTTACCCAATTGGTTGTGTGTGGATTCATAGTTTGGTTGGTTTTCTACACTTGAAATTACTTATGATGTTTGATGATACATTATGTGGTGATTATATTACGTGGTTATGTTATGATTTTTCTTAATATTATATGTGGTGAAGTGATTCTATGATGCTATGGTTTCTCATGTGTTTGATACTGAGTCTTGGTGAAAGGACAGAGTAGCATCACTCGATTTCCAGCGCCCTATTACCTCGTGATTACCTTTCATGGTGTGTCTACAATGAAGATTTCCATGCTACTTGATGTTTGTTTCTATGTAGGATGCAAGTACAGGACACCGACTCTACTTGCTTGTCAGGACTGAGTGTGTCCCATTAACCCAATGGGTATGATGTTGAAAAAGGGAATTGATAAGGAAGTGTCCCCATCCTAAGTTTTTCACCTCGTTGTGAGTCTTCTAGTGTCGTGGTCTTGAACTTGTCTTTGTCTCAGTATTGTTGTTTATTTATTTTATTTGTGGATAGTTGTTGTTTAGTTTATCTTTATTTTATATGGGATTAATTAATGTTATTTTGTTGATATGATTAATTGTATGTAATTGTAATTTAGTTAAATGTTGGATTTAAAATATTGTAAATTAAAAGATATTTAATTAATTAAAAAGTAAAAAGTAATTAATTTCAATAAATAATGTTTGTGATAATTGTGAATTGTCTTTTTCAAAATATTAATATTATAAAATTGAAGGATAATATCATGTGAGGATAAATGTGAAAATAATGAATTTTTAATTAAATTTGTGAGATAAGTGTGAGCTTTTAAACCAAGAAGAAAAGAACCAATGCATGGGTTGGATTTTTGAGAAAAAAGAAGAGCTTTATTTATTTCTCTTTATATTTTTGTGAGAGGAAGAAGTTTCTGGACATACAATGTTTTTTTTGGTTTTGTCTGAAAAAACAAAAAGAAGTAACAAATGTTGAAAAAAAGATATGTTTTGTTCTTCTCTATTGAAAATTGTTCTTGGTAAGGGAAAAATAGAATATTGATCCATAAGTTAGCTAAAAGAAGAAATTGGAGAAGAAACTACAGAGGAATTCTATTTTTGAAAGAGGAAGAAGGGTTGTCATGCTGGTGGATTCGAAATGAAATGGACTCCAAGTTCTTTTGATCTATATTTATTCCTTTGATTAATAATTCATTGTTCTATAGGGGAAACGAAAATCATGTTTGCCATATTCAAAAAATCAATATCTATGTTTTGAAAAAGGTTTTGCTATTAAAAAGTTGCTTGTGTTAAACCTTTAAATATTATGTAGAAATTTATTATCAAATCTTCTCAATTTTCTTCAATAAATCTAGTTGTGAAATTCTTGTTTGAAATGGAAATCAATTTATTATGGAATTAAAATTGTGTGCTTAGATTTATTTTGTGCCTGAGAAAGAATTGGACTGTTATCATAATATTTATTTTATATTTATGGGAAAATATATATATACCTACATATATATGAATATATATATATATACCTGTGCATATGTTATCTTTTGTTCTTTTAAAAAATATATATTTTTATACATTACAGGTTTCGTATTCTTGTTTTGGTGAGAGAAAAAAAATATAAAATAAAAATTTATATATAATATGGTGGGGAGTGGTCGGCTACCCCCACCGTCGTACGACCCCTGACCCCTTATGGTACTGTGTGTAGTAGTCACAAGCTACACATAGCAACAGATGGCTGCTGGGTGCAACCATGTGGGCTACAGCCTCCCCACAAGGAGGTACGCAGTACCACGATTGTACAGGGGTTTCTTCTATTAAAACTTTCCTTTTAAATTTTGACTTTATTTAAGTTTTTTTTTTTTATTATATATAAGGGGTCACAAAAAGTACAAAAGAGTACAATAAAGCGAAATGTACAGATCGAGAGAGGGCATGCCTCACATCAGGAGCATCACGAAATTACATATCAGAGATAGCAATACAAAAATAAGAAAAGGTGACCAAGAGACTAGTGTAAGATATCATCAAGTTTGTCAACCCAGGCAGTCCACCCTTTAGCACCTTCCATCCAGACAATGCATTTCATCTCTTGGATTTGCGTAAGCATAAGGATTTGATCCTTATTCGAGTTCATGTTATCCTTCACCTCTTGGTTAAGCATTTTGCATGTCTTCTCGAACATCTACAGGTTATCCAAAGTCTCCCTCCAAGCATAACCGCCCTTCATCTCATAGATGAAGAACATGGCATAACCGGTCTTCAAGAATCTTTTGAGTTTTTCCCTTTCAATCAACATGGTAGTGTGAACCTACAAGAAGATTTTAAAAAATGTGAGTTTTCAAAAAGACTCAGTAAGAACACAGCAGTTGTTTTGATACCTTTCTTCATTTCTGCATTTCCAAATCTGCAATAAAATGTTAGAGGAGAGAATTTTCCAAAACAGATTAGAATCTTGCTTCAGCCCATCAATATGCCCAGTGACAATATCAAGAATGTTAAAGACCAAAGGATAAGTGATGCCAAACATAAGCCAGGTTTCCTTAGCAAAGTTACAGTCAAGCAAAATGTGTCTACCAGTATTAGGAAGCCTACAAAGATTATAGTAGTCAGACACAGAGTTGTTCTTACTAATAGGAAGCCTATCAAGAATCAAAAGCCAGTTAAAACATTTAAGCTTAGGCTTAGTGGGACCTTTCCATAGAATCTCAAAGTATTTCTTCCAAGTGCGGGCGTCAAGGGTGGAATACTAGACCATGTTGACATGATCAATGATGGCCTCAGAATGCCCAATAACATTGTAGATATTCTTAGCTTTGATTTTGGATAGAATGGTCCCATCTGGCCATTCACAGCATAAAAATCTATGAGAATCCACATGACAGGAAGTAGGGAGGTCCTTGGAGGCCTTGAGAATCATATTATAGGTCTTCTTCTGGGAGACGAGGATCTCAAATTTGTTTCTAAGGTCCTCCCAACTGATTAATCTATCATGTTCAAAGAGGTCGACCAATTGAGAGATGCCCTTATTAGACCAGTGTCTAGCTAAGCAGCCTTGGGAGAGGGCGAGGGGTTTGCCAGAAGAACGTAAGTTCCACCAAATGGATCTTTCACCGAAAAGATGATTATCATCATGGAAGGTCGTGCTAGGAACATAATTTTTCACATGGTCCCAAGCTATCCAAATGGATCTAAAAATAGAAAATCCTTGAACAAGAACAGGAAAGTTACCAATAACAAGATCATTGAATGGAATATTCTTCCAGGATTTAGCATTTTTGGGGAATCCCTTTTCTATGTTATTCCTAACGAGGACCTTCCAAGGATCATTGCCATCAAGAGAGTGAAAGATCCACTTGGCAGCCAGGGCAATCCCTTGGAGCTTAAGATCCTTTAAACCAAGACCCCCAAGGAGTTTATTAATATGGCACCAGTCCCATTTAACAGTGTGCATTTTTGTATTACCTTTACCATCAAACCAGAGAAAATTCCTGACAGCCTTTTGAATCTCTAAAGTTTGATAATTGTTGAACATCCAAGCTGAGGAATAATAGATATTATAAGAGGAAAGAATTTTTTGACAAACTTGAACTCTTCCAGCCAAGGACAAAGCTTTGTTGTGCCACTTATTCAGCTTCTTAGTGATTTTATCTTTGACCCATGACCACATATCCTTAAGGGACGTATCTATAGAGAAAGGTATACCAAGGTAGCGCACAATTTTGTGCGAACCTCCCCACTGAAAGTCATAATGTTTAAAACAGTTAGGGGACTACTCATCCCAACCAAGGCAAACAGATTTGAAGTGGGATAAATGAGCACTAGAGATATTGCAAAACAGGTTGAGCTTGGAAGTCAGAGCCTCAAAGTTGTCAGCCCTAGATTCAAAGAAGATAGCAGTGTCATCAGCAAATTGACAGTTTAAAAGCTCTTCATTATTGGGGAGAGATATGCCCCTGACAGTAGGGGAGATAGAGTTATCTCTCAGAATGTAGTACAGGTCTTCAAAGGCAATAACAAAAAGGGCAGGGGCCAAGGGGCAACCTTGTCTGATGGATCTACCAAGGGGGAAGGAGGCAGAAAGGGAGCCATTAACATCAATTTGGGCAAAGGAATCCTTGAGTAACATATTAACAGAGTTGCAGAACTTCGTAGGAAAACCGAAGGCCTCAAGCATCATGGAAATGAAACTCCATTCCACCCTATCATAGGCTTTTTTGAAATCCAGAAGGAGCATGGTAGAGTTTTGCTGGGAGTATTTGGACCAATTCATGGCTTCCCAATTGGTGATCAAGTTTTCAAGAATAAATCTACCTTTAATGAATCCAGTTTGGGTAGAGCAAACAAAGTTGGGCAGGATATTCTCAATTCTCAAAGCCAGGATCTTGGCGAAAATTTTGTAGGAGACATTGAGGAGAGTAATAGGTCTCTAGTTCTTGATGAGCGCTTTGTCCCCACCTTGGGTATGAACTTAATTATACCCCTATTGATGGAGCAACCCATGGAATCCCTATCAAGGGCTTTAGAGTATAGATCAAGAAGATCTTGGCAGATCCACCCTATATTAGCCTTGTAGAACTCAATCAGGAGAGAATGTTAACAGATTCTGCCAGGCGAGAATGTTCATGTTCCATCTATCCAAATGAGAGCTGGTGGGAAAGTTATTTTAGTTAATGAGTCTAATGATATGGATGGCAACAAGAGTATCTTCATCTTTCAGGAGGTTAGTGTTAAGGAAAAACTTGGGATTGGATCCATTGCAGGGAATAGGAGAGTTGGTAATTCTAATACAGGTGGAGATAGGATGGTGATCGGAGAGGGAGGTGGGGGTAACAAGGACAGAGTGGCCAAATTTATCAGGCAGAACAGAGAAGAAATTTTTATTAGCATAGAAACGGTCAAGTCTGGAGTAAATTCTAGAAGGACCCTGTTGGAAATTGCACCAGGTATGCCAAATGCTTGGGTTTGTGTCCTTAGTACCAGCCAAGGGATCAAATAAGTGTTTAGAATTTTTCATTCTATTCCAATGCACTTTTTCCAAGTCTTTCCAGGCAAATGGAAGGCCTCCAATTTTGTCCTCTTGGGATTCAACCATGTTGAAATCCCCTCCCACAAGCCAGGGCATATTAGGGAGTTCAGCCAACCAGTCCCAAAGTCTCGCTCTCTCCTTGAAATCATTCGAGGCATAAATGGAACATATTGCAAAGACATTGTTATTGCAATTGATAGTAACCCACACTGCTCTATCACAGGTGGAAAGCCCATTGCCAGTGATGTAATTCTCCCATCTCATGTTGATCAAAAGGGCAACCCCACCCCTACCTCTAGGGTGGTTGGTATAAAACTTGATGGCATCTTTCCACAGAAAGTTGAGATTGGAGTCCAGAGTGTACCCAATGGCTTTAATCTCTTGCAGCATCAGGAAATCCATGGATTTGTAGGTATCAAGATACCGTTTAATGACCCATCTTCTATCAGGGGATTCAAGCCCCATAATATTCCATGAAATGCAATTCATAAGGAAACTTGTGGGGCAGGGAGCAATTTTCAGTGGACCCCAGAATTGGGGCCGAAACACAACTATGGATATCCCCTTGCAATTTTTTGGAGGGGTTCTTATTTTTAGAGCCTAAACGTCTCCCTCGCCATTTAGATGTGGGGAAAGCATCTTTTAGCTCGTCATCATTATCTGAAACATCAGGGGACATGAAATTCAAGTCCATGGTAT
Source organism: Sequoia sempervirens (assembly GCA_007258455.2). Classification (NCBI taxonomy): domain Eukaryota; kingdom Viridiplantae; phylum Streptophyta; class Pinopsida; order Cupressales; family Cupressaceae; genus Sequoia; species Sequoia sempervirens. The sequence continues at coordinate 31,478 of VDFB02276160.1, read as the reverse complement.
GCTTCTCAGGGTGAACAGCACAAACAGAGGAGTAATTGCTGGCAGGGATGACTTCAAGCAAGTAGTCATCACCAAGCTCACAGAAGATTTTAGGGGGGAAGCTCTGTGGAGGAGCCGGGTCAGAGCACCTGACAGAGAGGTCCATGAGGGTCAAGCAAGAGGGGGAGAAGCTGCTTTGGATTTCATTGGAAGTGGTCAAGACGGAGCTGTTCGTGATGGATGTAGGCTGAGGGCATAAGGATAGGGAGCCCTCTAAAGAGGTGATGGATTGTTTATTGGTTCTTCGTCTGCGCTTGTTGGAGATTTTGGCAATGGTAAGGGGCCCGACATTTTGAGCAGCATTCACAAGGGGTAATGATTCAGTCGAGAGAGAAGCAAGAGAAGGGACAAGAGGGGTGGGCGGGGTGTTGGAGGCCAATGGGGGTGAGGGATTAGCGAGCACAACAGCAAGAGAGGTTTTGTTCGCCGAGGAGTCCAGGTTAGGGTTAACGGCTTCTGGTGAATTTTGGAGAGGCGAGGGTTTAGACAGCATGGGTTTTTTCTTAAGGATGGGGCAGTCCTTCCTCAGATGCCCTTCTCTTCTACACAAGAAACAAGCATTCATACCCTTGAGAATATCAATGGGGCAAGAGAAATTGTCATTAGAAATACATACGTTGATCTCAGATGGAATTTCATAACCCGGATTGAGTGAGATAAGTATTCTCGCATCCATATTGATATATATATATATATGACTATAAAATTACAAAGAATTTATATGGGTAATTTTACAATATGTTTTAAATGCATGATTTTAATATATATTTTATTATATATATGTATATATGTATATAAGTGTAAAACCATACATATATATATATATATATATATGTTGTGATTGTGGAATAATTAGTTAATTTTTAAAGTTACAATGTTATAGTGTAATTGAATAAATTGGAAATAAACTATGTGATTTAAATTGAGTCATGTTCTCGAGTAAATTTATTTATTTATTTTCTTGGTTAAATTATTGTGTAACAAAATATGTTACATGGTGTTGTTTTATCTAATTGTTTACTCTTGAAATTTTTTATTGAGTTAATTGTGGTTTTCTCTTAAATAGGATTTTGTATTGTAGGAAAATATTTCAGTTGTTATCCTTCTATAGGAGTTTAAGTTACTTATTAGGGACTTGTAGAGGTGGGGAAATGATGTTTTATTTTGATCTTTTAATTTGATTTTGGTCCCTATGTTTTAGTTGTGATTTGAGTTTACATATGGAATTGTATCGATTTTATGAGTGTTGTTTCATATGATTTTGGCAAGATGGCTTTTCCTCACGGATGTTCCATTTGTGGTTCAGTGTTCTTGCTGGTACAACTCCTTAGAATTGGATTTTAATGTTTTGGGTTTGTAGGGACAGTGGCTCTAAATGGGTGTCAACGCACAAAGGGGCTGTCAGGATAACCCACATTAGAGTTAGAGTAATAAGTGGTATCCTAATTAATTAATTAGGGGGTGGATAGTAAAACATTAATAAGATAATCATGGATGCCTCATCCACTTGTTAGGGCTTTCGTACACTAAAGGTGGGCCGAGAAGGCCGTGGTTGGCATGATCGTTGTCTCGTCTTCACGAGAGGTTAACGGTTCTGCATGAGTCACCCTTTGGAGCGACGCCTTGAGATAGGTAGTCAGGATAACCATAGATGGAGGCGGCACCTTGTGATAGGTTGTCTAGATAATCCATGTAAGGCCATGTGATGACACTCTCCTCTAGCATTCCCTTTGAGTTGTTTAATTGAAATCCTCTGGAAGTAGTCTATTGTTATGTTTTGGTAATTTATTGTTGTTATGATTTGTGAGTGATCTTTTGATATTATATTTCCTTTGTGGTCTCTTATTTTTTATGTTTGGAGTCTAGTCTTGCATGATTGTTTGGATGTACTTGGTTGGGGATCCTTCCCTATTTACTCCTAGCATGGGGGTGGTCGGGTGGAACATGCTACGAACCTCATTGGGTCCCCTTATGATGTAGTTGTACCATTCAATGTCGAGTTTTGCAGATGTAGTTTGATCTAGAGTTCAGATGTTACCAGATGTATATTTGTACTCCAGATGTATTTTATGTATTAATGTATCACTCCCACGTGTGTTGGGAAGACTTATAATGTAATTTCGTATATGTGTTCAATGAGATGTACTATTAGACTAATGTAATGTGTTATCACACCATGTAAATCATTCTTGAATTACCATTTGTAAATATTGTTAATGTTATGTTTTATCTGCAGAAATGTGTACCTTATATCTCCATGTATAATTTATTGTAATTTGCATGTATGGTTTTATATGGGGTTATTCTCATCATTTTAGTTATTGTTAATGAATGTTTAAATGAAGTTGTGTGAATGAATGGGTTACATAATTGGTAATTTAATGTTTAATCCATTAACTTTGTTATGGGATAGTTTGGTAATGTCACCTCGTGTATCCCAAGGGACTTAGATGTGCAACTTGAAACTTTGGTTATGTTGGAATACTTAAAGTACATTCATTTTGTTTTTTTTTTTAAATTGTTTCATTTTTAGTTGTTCCTTTGGGATTTGCGCGACGGGGCGTTACACAAACTATATACTATTTTTTCAATAGAACCCTATAAAAAATCCAACAATATACCCTAAAACAATACAACCTATATAACATTAACTATTTTATTGTATTGCAACCATCGCACACAAAAACACGGCTTCCAATAGTGGCTCACATGGAAAACCCACAAAACACAAAAAGCTCCCAGTAATAGACCAATTCAAAACCTTCACCAGAAAAAATGTGAACCCTAAATAAATCAATATTAGTTTCAATGGTAACCTAGATGGGAAAATTCACCAAAAACACAATAGATTAACTATTTTGCAACCATTCACACAAAATGGAAGCCATAAATGAACCAATATTGTCAATAGTCACCCACATGCCAAAACCCACAAAAAACAAGAAATATTGATTTCAAGATTCACCAAAAACACACCAGATTAACTATTTTTCCATCATTCACACAGAACCAAAGCCATAAATGGAACAATGTAGCCAACAGTCACCCACATGGCAAAACCCACAAAACTATATAGTCTTTTCAACAACAATTGACACAATGAAACAATATAGGTTTCAAGAGTAACCCAGATGAAAAAGCCCACAAAAAACACATGAATTAAACACACAAAACACAAAAAACAAACAGTATTGCCTTCCACTAATGGTGGCTACATGGAAACCATAAATTGAACAATTTAGACTAATCTATAGAGCAACAATCAACAATCCCCTTTCAAAAATAACATAAACTATTTCAGAAATACTCAACAGATTTTTTTTTCAATATGAACCTCTTTCTGCTTCCTTCAATAACACCTCTTCCCTCTTTCTTTCTCTTCCCTCTGTTCTTTCTGCATGGCTCAGGAAAAAATAGAACATAGAATTATCACAAACCACAACTTTTGTAACCATCGACGCATACAAAAAACACAAGTTAAACTCCAACCACCTTCACAGAAATTCCACAGCCGATGAACACACTTTCACCTTCATAGAAGCTTGCCTTCCTCACTCACAACTACCTTCAACAACAACATAAACCTAGAGAATGACACCCAACAATATATTATCGATAACTACACAGACATTCATTTTATTTTCTAAGGACTTTAAAACAAATTTTGCTTTCACCATTACCACTACATGGAAACCATAAAACAATTAATGTTGATGCCATTTCACTTGCCTCCTCTATAGTCACACTGGCTCATTCCATTTCATAGGCCTCCTCTATCATCACGCCAAACACTTTAAAAAAAAAAATAGCCTGCCACCTTTAACACGACACCAGAGACCTAAAAATTGGGAAGGCTAATGAAAATTCTAACCAAAGTTATAACCCATCTTCCACCTTTTCCCTAGTGTAGAAAAGTCCATATCTAGGAAGGCTGACGAAAATTCTGATCAAAGTTGACAAAAATAGCGTATTGGCTAAATATATACTTAATATATTCTAAGATGACAATCATGCATTATGGACTACATGAGTATCTTCTTTTCATATACAATACTTGATAAGCCACATGTACAAAGCTATTGGGTTCATCAAGTCTAATAACAAAGTACAACAAAATATGATAATATTTAACAATAATATAACAACTCTAATTATTAACATACACAAACCACTTTATAGAGAATATTAGGTCTAGTCTTTCATGTTTTTAATTTAGTCCAATGATGAAAAAAAATATGATATTAAAAAATATTTTTGTTGCTTATGTTGTATGATTTTGGGACTTATGGATTATGAGCACACCACACTTCCACTATGCCATTCTAAAACTAATCGAATATAAGGTATGCCTTGGAATAACATATCATACTCATCTTTAAATAGAAATCCCAAGTCTTTATTAAATATACTCTTATTCTTGTACTAAAGTCATTAGAATTGATTAAGAATAACCCAATAAAATATTTATTCGGATACCTAAATAATTTTATTCTTATATCAAGGCTTTTAATCACATGTTTCTCTTATCATCCATATTTATCCTATTTTCACTTTCTTCCAATTTTGACCCCTTAACAACACCTTTGTGGTTATGTGATTCAAAAATTGTTTTCTTTCTAAATTATAAATCCTCTAAATGAATTTTGATAATATTATCCTGTTCGCACTCTCAAATTTCCAAAATTTGAAGTGCCCATTTCAAAATTTTGCCTCTGCACTTTTAAAAGTGCACCTAAGAATCTACCTAAGTGACCCACTTTCGAGGGTCATATTTCAGAGCCTGTTGATTTTCAACCAAAATCCCTTTGCAGACACACTCATATGTCCTATGTGAGTAGGAATGTCAATTTTTCAGCTTCTCACAATGAGTTTTTTTAGTGTTTTGAAATGCAAAGCTGGAGGGTTTTGTCATTGTTCTGCAGTTTGCAAACTTTCAGTTTTGCAAAGTTGCCTCCCGTTTGAGCTTGCATTTTGCAACCAGATGATCGTCACTCCAAAATGATTATTTCTCTATATTCTTCATACCAAAATGAGTTCACATGTTTGTTTTCAGGACTTCATGACTTGATTTTCTATTTTTAACAAATCAAAACCAAATGAAATTTCTTTAGTTTTGCATCAGCTTTTCTAGAAACCTTTCTGGGAGGTCAACTTTGACCGTCAATATCTATTGCTCAACAATTATTCAAGATAATCCCTCTTGCACATGTGTTCATTGTGCCAAAATGTGCTTGTGTGTCTGGTGGAAGCCTCTCAGGAATTGATTTTTTATTTTTCCAAATTGGTGATTGGGTCAATTTTAATTTGTTCAGAAAGGCTACAATTTCATAAAAGTTCAACTCAGCTACTTTGAGGTTGAATATCTTTCACCTCGTGACTCCTTTCTCCAATCCATTTTTTGAATTGTATTCTATTGACCATTTTATACAAGCATGCAAGTTTTCACACTCCCATGAAGTCATTTCCCTAGTTTTCAAAGGCGGTTCTAGAGCTCATTTGCCCAGTTTTCACCAATTTCGCAAAAGGACAAAGCAAATTCTAATGCAAAACAATTTCATTATTTCACTCCTGAACCATTCAGAAGTTGTCTCAAACCAATTTGAGATTGAAATTTGTATGAAAATGATTTTTTTTTAGCCGGGCCCACTTGGGGACCCGGCATGCTTTGCACATATGAAAGTAAAACTGTTGTTGCATCTTGCATAGGCCAAGTAGCCACATAACTGAGATCTATTTTTCTCGCATTATAAAAGTATGAAAGTGTGACAAGAAAATAGAGATGAAGCGATGGCCCAAGTTGAGAAAAAGATCTAATTAACTCTCAACTTGATTAGAGTGCACACTGTACAAGGGGTTTTCTTCGTATCTTAATGCATTTTTACAATTATAGCATGCATTCAAAAGTATATTAGTGAACACATTTCAGAAGCTTTTTAAGTGAATGAAAGGGGCATTTTCCATGAAGAAAAGAGACAATACTTTCTCAAGAAAATGGAGCCACCAATAAAGAGGGGTTATGAAGTATTCTATATAAAGTGATGTAGGTTGTCGTGTTTCAATTCCCAGAGATAATTTACAAAGTGGAATTATTGAATGTTGTAGGAACTTTAACAAATGTGGTATGAAATGAAGATGGAATACAATACAAATCTATTTGATGAAGTATGGTGTGTGTTGGAAAGTACAATTTGCAGAATGTACACAAAATGGATATGTTGTAAAGCTTTCAAATCTTTTAACAAATTCTCAATGGAACACCATATTCCCAGTTGCAGCCATGGCACACTCTTTGAAAATGTAGTTGAAATGGACATAACTCCATCCTATAGTCCAATCTTGGCGTTGACTTCTCATTTAAGATTGGATACAAAGAATGAGGAACGCAACACATACGTAAAGAAGACTTAGTGAAAGTCTTTAAAGACTTTTAAGAGTGCAACCTAAAGATGAATGGAGGGTGCACCAAAGTAAACATCAGCATACTGGTTACAAAGTGTAAATGTTAAAGAGTCCACAAAAATTCGAAAAGGACTCAAACTATCTTAGACAAGGCGTCTGAGCTCCAAAATACTACAAAAAAATGTGATTCCATAAGATTTCACGGTTGCAGGATGCACACAAAATGATTTCATTTAAAGGATTTTCAAACTTCCAAGCATATGCAGCTTGCAAAGCCAGCCTGCGCCAAAGAGGGTATAGACATTCTTGCCATCAAAGCTTGATGAGGCCCAATCCCTACACTACAATGAACAAGTTAACATAGTTTTAAAGGAAAACCATATTACAAAAATTGAATAGGCCACAAGAAACTTGTCCGTAGATGCAATTAGTGATTAGTAAATACACCAATCTAGGGAGGTGCCTAGATATGTGATGGCCTCAGAAAAATTTAACAAATGCAGTTCGTTCTTTATAAAATGTAGCCACCATAGCTAGAGGAGATGCGTGAAAGGAATGACAAAAAGGATTAGGGCTAAGAAAAATGCTAAGAGGAAATCAACGATGGAGGGAAATGAAGACACAATGCAACATAATCTCCACCATTGCCCACTATATCATGGCTCAAACATGCTCATGGTTTATTTCTCAAGAAATGGCGGCCTGGTGACACATGGCACAGGTGGGCCCGGAGTGGTTTCTCTTCGAATGCACAGGTGAAGATATATTACAGAGGCCCGATGAAATAAAATAAAGGGAAAATAATTAAAATAATTTTCCCTATTGGCTTGAGGATGACAAATGCAAGCTCATTAATTTGAGCAAGATAATAAAAAATAGGGCATGTGGCTGGCAGGCCCCAGGAAGCTTGAAGGCACGACTAAATTGAAAATTGCTGATGGTGAATATTTCAAAGATTTTAAATAGAAAAACATTTGAAAATTGAATATTTCCAATGATGAAATATTTAAATGGTGGGTCCAATTGGTGAAAAGCATAGTTACCCCATAGAAATTTAAGGAAGAGCCTTCATTAAAAATATATGAAGAAAAAGGTGTTTTAATGTTGGAGATAAATAAAAAATAAAGTGCACCTTATAGTAGGTCTCAAATATGCATTAAAATATGGAAAGGGCATGAATAAATGGGCCCACATTTTAAATGTGGCAAGGAAAGAAATTTCTAATGAAAAGTGAATTTGATATTCACTTTGTTGGGAAAGTATTTTAAATGGTGCATAAAGGGGAAATGTTTTATAACATAGAGGAATATTCAGTGTGTGAATATTATTTTGTTCACTAGAAGTAGAATATTTCATTTTGTCATACTTGCACTTCAGTAATATGAATACAGTATCAAAAGAAAAGTGAAATATTTACGGAGGATAAAGTGAATTGGAAAATATAATGTGTTGGGAGATAAAATTGAAGGTGCAGCTCAGCAAGGGAAAATGAAATATTTTCACGGGAGTAGAGACATATTTTCACACAACTATTGGTAAATGGTGAATTCCATCACATGGAAACATGGGCATATTTTCAGTTGAAGAACAACTTGGTACAAGGGCAGATTCAGAGGAAAGTTGAGTTTGTTGCAGAGAGATGAGAGAGGCTTTACAAATTGTTGATCAACAGTGAAGAGGTTTCCAGAAGGCATCTCTGGATCAACTTTAGGGATTCTTCTAGATACTTCTATTCTTCTATTTCTTCTCTTCTCTTCTCATTATTCAGTGTTCTAATATTTTGTATGGGGTGGAGTAGATAGAAAATACTAATTCTGCGTCATTTCTTTAGTCTGTAAGCTGTAATTTCTGATTTCATAAGCAAATATAGCCAGTTTATGCAAATAAATCATGAAAGTGTGTGGACATTCATGAATATCTTCAAATTGTCTACATACTTGTACAGTTTAATCATATGAATTCAATAATCCAAAGTATCCTTGAGTTTTTCATCTCAAATTTCATGAGATTGTGTTATTTGTTTATGGGTCTATTTCAAAGAAATGGTTAAATACTTTGAGTAGATAATAGTGATTTCAAGTGTGCAAGTTGGATTTGGTAAGGGGATTTTGATTGATAATAGGAGTGGGATTGTTGGTGTAAGTCACACAGTTTATGCAAGGCATTAACAATTTAAATCCACTGGTTGAATGTCACTTCCTGATGAATTATTTTTATGTGTTTGACTCCATGGCCTAGAATTAGGCACTGATTTATCTTGTAGGTTAGTGCATCTCATAAACCTTTTACAAATTCAAATAATTTTAAATCCATATGGGTTGTAGTTATCTCATGCTCCAAATAGTTGATATTATTGATGAACAACCAATTCTATTCGGTATTATCCTATTATGTTGAGCTATTAAATAAGATTATCTGTTGTTGTTAATTTTGTTTATGATAATGGTGAAGAGGTTGTAAACACATTAAGGGATCACCCTCCTGGGTCTTGCAGAGTCCAAAGTGTAGGTATTTAAAATCCTCGTTAGTTGGTCCAGGTCCTTCAAGCTGCCATTGATTGGAATTGGCTATTCCATAGGTAGATCAAAAGACCAACCTGGTTATAGTAAAAACAACCAAGAAAATGGTGACTCTGCTACAGAGAATTTAAAAAATTCTCATTGAAGAATTTAGAAATAGATTCATATCATTTGCATAGACTCATATTATTGTTTTCCATGTTGAATTTAGCTCAAATATTGAATAATTTAAAGCCTGGAGAAAAAATTGTTGCAGTGAACTTGGAGATTTCAAGATCTATGGTGCTCTACTGGTGGAAGGAACTCATAAATGAATTTACATGTGAAACAACTTCCTGTTGTTCGAAGTTCAGTCCTCTAAGAAGAGAGGTGGTGACTCTGTTACAAGAACATGATGAAAAGGTGAATACAGTTCCAGATCTGTAAATATTTCCAATCAAAAGACAATTTGCAACAGCTACAACATTTCTAGGTATTCTTCATTCTTGGTTTTCTAGAAAATTGTATATGAAAACCATATTTGAACATCTTAGAATAAACCTTACTTCCCTATTGAGTGATTAGCACTAAGAGAGGGAAAGGAACAGTACATTTATTTTGCATACTTCTAAATTGTAATTTGCAGCTTATGTATTATTTTGGAAAAGTATCTAGTTTTAAGTTTTCCTTTTAAATAGATCTTAGGCATAGATGCATTTGCATTATGTATTGTAACATTCTAAGATCACGATAAAAGTTAGACATAGGGCAAATGAATTATCAACTTTAGAGTTGATATGTGAATTGTGAAAGAGGCATGTTAAAATGCTTCAATATATGCATCCTAGTATGGTTTCGGATGGAACCATGGTTTGTGATCAGTCCCAGCCTAATGGTCAAAGAAGTTTTAGCACTAGAAGGTACAGATCCATCAATTTCAATGGAATCTATGGTTACCCAAATGACATTCCAACTAAAGTCAAAAATGAGTTACCAAGATTCACTGGTGACAAGTCTGAATCAGCAAATAGACATCTCTAAGAATTCAGTAATGTGATGGAAGATTATGAGGTTGATTATGAGGATGTGATCATGAGACTATTTGTTCAGTCCTTAAGAGGAGATGCAAGGGAAAGGTTCTCCTATCTGCAAGCTTCCTCCATTTATTCATGGGAAGAGTTTAAGGTACTATTCCTAGAGCAATTTGGAGAAAGGATTGACCCTATTATGATAAGGAAAGGTTCATGAACATGGAGAAGGGAAAAGATGAATTAGTCCCATCTTTTAACCTCATATTTTTAAAGATCATAAGAGAGATTTCGGAATACATAAGGCCAAATGATGTTGAATGTTTGGTTGTGTATTTAGGAGCATTTGATAGTAAGATGGGCTTCTTGTTGAGAGATAAAGAGCCTGCAACATTACTTCAGGCATATCAAAGTGCTATGGATATTGAGAACAATTTAAGATACTCAATGATGAAAGGACATAAGGTTGTGAGTGTTGGTCATCCCAATACATCTCATGCATATAGAACACATGTAGCAGATAATAGAAGTGCTTGTCAAGATGCTAATTCTACTGCTCTGATTTCTCCATTGTCACAACATGCAGATCATAGTGATATCCAAGTTGAATGTCAACAAAATTTGAGAACTGTTGATCAAAAGTATTTTGTGAAAGAATTGTATGAAATGAAGAGAGAAGAGGGAGAATCACCATATAGGTTATTTATGAGATTTTTGGATGCTTTGATAGGAGTCCCCAAAAATTTCAGACCTAAGGAATCTATGTGCATTGATTTCTTTTGTGATATTTATGAACCTGGGCTGAGTACTTTTCCAGAGGAATTGAAGCCCCATAAATTTGATCAAGTTCTTGATTGGATAAGGATGGTGGAATTAGCCAAATGTGGTTATGCACAAAATGCAGATTCTCAAAATGAAGACAACAATTGTCCTCTTGAGGAAAATCAAACAACAATGCAAATAAGTGAAAAGAACATGCCAGAGGATGAACATTGTAATCAACTCATGCTCAACACATGTGCAAATCCTTGCAGTAGTGAGGAAAATGATGACACATGGGATGATGAAAGAGTAGATATGCAAGAATGCTTCTCTTGTGATATCTCAGGTGATGGAAAAGTAAATGAAAAACATAATGCTATCCCATGTCATGATGTGATTAGTGATTGCAATGTATGTGTTGTCGATACACCATTACAAAACAGTGATTATGATCTTGAAAGTGTAGCCTCGGGCATTTATTCTGCAGAATCTGAGCTTGGTTCATGTAGTGATGAGACTTCTTGTGATGAGGATGATGATGAAAGTCAAACTAATTACTCTTTTTTTTATTACAGTTGCTCTTATGAAGATGATATGGAGATACGTTCTTCACATGAAGATTGCAATGACATCAATTCTCATGAAATCACTTGTCCACAAGTGAATGATCCAATTGTATTTGATGCAAACTCATAATGTAATTCAGATTCACAATCAATGGAGCATCTTCATTATGAGAGTGATTGGGAGTTTGAAGACAAACATGTGTGTGATCCATATGTCAACTCAAAACATAATGTTGAATATGATGAAGATGTTGATAAGTGTGCTTATGCCCCTACTCTTCATGGTTGTTTGTATGAAGCAAAAATGGAAAGGTTTGTGGTACATGAAGAACATGATGATGAAATAATGGACACCTTTTGGAATAATCAGGTGGCACATTGTGACATGTATATGGATCTTGAATCAAGATCATTATCCATTGATGATATTGAAGAGCTTATCGATCCATATGACCCTAAAGTTTCAAATTATGTTGACACTACAAAAACACTTGATCCATGTGTGGAGTAGCCAAGGAGTGAGAATAATGGTGAATTTCATGTTGATGAGTGTGAAGTTGAGTACAATTGCTTCATGTTTGATGCTCCTGATCTTCAGAGTGTGAACAATAATATGTTTCCATCCTTTGTGAAAGGAATTTATGTGAAAGATAATGAAGATTCTAGTCATATTGATAATGAGGAGTTTTCAACTAGTAATGAATCTTTCACTTTTGAGTCAGCACATATATCAATTGAAATTTCACATGCAAAAACCAATACACATAGTTGTATTCCTATTGTCCCTGTTGATGTTGACTTGCTTGAGCCTACTCTTGAGGTATTTTACATTGAGTTGGATGATGATGAGAAGAATGCATCATAATATGTTCTCAAACCTAAGATGAGTGCATTTACTCATTCTTTATAAGTTAATGTTGCATCTGATCCTTGTCTCCATGATGCCAAGGTATGTTCTGATATACCTGAACCAAAGTGTCAAAAGATGTGCCTATGTTGCAGTGATCAGTATAAGGATGTTCCAGAATATGCATCTTTTGTCTTTGACATATGCCAAGATGGTTTGCATGATGAACAAGATCTTCTATTCAGTTATTGTGATGGTTTTACCATTGATGTGCAAGCTAATGACCAGATTGAACCTAATAGTTCTAGCCATATGGCAGATTGTGAGTGCTATTTTTGTCAGCTGGAAGGAGTTTTCATAGAATGTAGCAATGTGCAAGATACTGAGGAATGTTGTTTTCAGTTTGAGAATGATGTAAATGATGAATATGATAGCATGTTGCCACATGATAATCAACATTTTGAAATTATGTCGTACTTTCAAATGCATAGTGATTATGAACATGTTGATGATGTTGTATATGATGGCCTGTTGAGAGGTATCAACATGTTCAATCAAGCAAATGGTTGTGATCACACTGTGCTTTCATATGGTCTTGATCCCCATTTTCTCATGTTGCCACTTGATACAAAAGCAAAGAATGAAGAGAGTGGAAATGATGAAACCTAATTGATTTGGTTGTCCATTGATGACAAATCCAAATAGAGAGAAAGTTCTCACTTGCACAAAGGCAGCCTAATCATTATGTTTGCATAGATGCAATCACCTATGTTGTTATTTGAGAGAGGTAATCATGAGTTGAGGGAGATCAATTCTTTTTGCAGAATTGTGTTTGACAGAGGTAAATGATGACTCCCCTTCTTCATTTGGTGGCCTGGTGTCACCAGATGAAGTTGAAAAAGAAAGATGAATAAAGGAGCAGTTTGAGGACACCTAATGGACTCAGTTTTTGGTCTACTCCCCACAGATCTGGAATCTTGCTGTGCCCATAGGGGGCATACATCCCTAGTCGGAGCCACTATTGGCACTCTCAGATTTCCCAAATTTGAAGTGCCCATTTCAAAATTTTGCCTTTGCACTTTCAAAAGTGCACCTGAGAATCTGCCTAAGTGACCCACTTTGGAGGGTCATATTTCAGAGCCTATTGATTTTCAACCAAAACCCCTTTGCAGACACACTGATATGTCCTATGTGAGTAGGCATGTCAATTTTCAGCTTCTCACAATGAGTTTTGTTAGTGTTTTGAAAAGAGAAGTTGGAGGATTTTGTCATTGTTCTGCAATTTGCAAACTTTCAGTTTTGCAAAGTTGCCTCCCGTTTGAGCTTGCATTTTGCAACCAGATGATCGTCATGCCAAAATGATTGTTTCTCTATATTCTCCATACCAAAATGAGTTCACATGTCACTTTTCAGGACTTCATGACTTGATTTTCTATTTTAACAAATCAAAACCAAATGAAATTTATTAGTTTTGCATCAGCTTTTCTAGAAACATTTATGGGAGGTCAACTTTGACCGTAGATATCTATTGCTCAATGATGATTCAAGCTAATCCCTCTTGTACACATGTTCACTGTGCCAAAATGTGCTTGTGTGTCTGGTGGCAACCTCTCAAGAATTGATTTATTATTTTTCCAAATTGGTGATTGGGCCAATTTTAATTGGTTCAGAAAGGCTACAATTTCAGAAAAGTTCAACTCGGCTACTTTGAGGTTGAATATCTTTCACCTCATGACTCATTTCTCCAATCCATCTTTTGCATTGTATTCTATGAACCATTGTCTACAAGCTTGCAAGTTTTCACACTTCCACGAGGTCATTTGCCTAGTTTTCAAAGGCGGTTCTAGAGCTCATTTGCCTAGTTTTCACCAATTTCCAAAAGGGAAAGAAAGCAAATTCTGATGCAAACCCATTTCATTATTTTTATTTCTGAAGCATTCAAAAATTTTCTCAGAGCAATTTGATATTGAAAGTTGTATGAAAACGAAAAAAATTTAGTCGGGCCCACCTGGGGACCCGACATGCTTTGCACATATGAAAGTAAAATTGTTGTTGCATCTTGCATAGGGAAAGTAGCCATAGAACTGAGAGGAATTTTTCTCGCATTGTAAAAGTATGAAGGTGTGACAAGAAAACAAAGATGAAGCCATAGGCCAAGTTGAGAAAAATATCTAATTAACCCTCAACTTGATTAGAGTGCACACTGTAGAAGGGGTTTTCTTTGTATCTTAATGCATTTTTTACAATTATAGCATGCGTTAAAAAGTAGATTAGTGAAGACATTTTAGAATTTTTTTAAGTGAATGAAAGGGGCATTTTCCATGAAGAAAAGAGACAATACTTTCTCGAGAAAATGGAGCAACCAATAAAGAGGGGTTATGAAGTATTATAGATAAAGTGATGTAGTTTGTCATGTTTCAATTAACAAAGATAATTTACAAAGTGGAATTATTGAATGTTGTAGGAACTTTAACAAATGTGGTATGAAATGAAGAAGGCATACAATACATATGTATTTGATGAAGTATGGTGTGTGTTGGAAAGTGCAATTTGCAGAATGTACACAAAATGGATATGTTGTAAAGCTTTCAAAGCTTTTAACAAATGCTCAATGGAACACCATATTCCTAGTTTCAGCCATGGCACACTCTTTGGAAAGGCAGTTGAAATGGAAAAAACTCCATCCTACAGTCCAATCTTGGCATTGACTTCTCATTTAAGATTGGATACAAAGCATGAGGAACACAACACATACACAAAGAAGACTTAGTGAAAGTCTTTAAAGACTTTTAAGAGTGCAACATGGAGATGAATGGAGGGCGCACCAAAGGAAACATCATCATACTGGTTACAAAATGTAAATGTTAAAGAGTCCACAGAAATTCCAAAAGGACTCAAACTAGCTTTGACAAGGCATGTGAGCTCCAAAAGATGTAGAAAAATGTGATTCCATAAGATTCCATGGCTGCAAGATGCACACAAAATGATTTCATTTAAAGGCTTTTGAAACTTCCAGGCATATGCAGCTTGCAAAGACAGCTCGCACCAAAGAGGGTATAGACATTCTTCAAAGCATAATATAACAAATGATATTATTGAATATGCTTTACAAACCTCCAAGAAAATGCAATGGGTAGTGGAGGAGTTCAATGGAGCTATGAGAAAGAATAGGGCTACGTGTTTACCATGAAAGGGGCAGATTTGTTATTACTTTAAGGCATTTGTATCTTTCAAGCAAATTGCTAGGTGAGAGGATGGCACTAGAAGAGGGACGCACTTGCAATGTGCAGACAAAGAAAGACACCATGTGGAAAGAGGGAACTTCGAGGATGTTACGCATATGCAGAATATTGTATTTGTTGAAAAGTCATTAGAGACTCTCAAGAAAGATGCTTTGAATAGGGGCGCCTTAGAGAGTAGATTGATATTATTTGAATTACAAAATGCCACCGTCCAAGTAAAGGAAAGGCTGAGACTACATGGTGCACATCCATCAAATCTTGATGAGGACCAAGCCCTATGCTACAATGAACAAGTTAACGTAATTTGAAAGGAAAATGACATTACACAAATTGAATAGGCCACAAGAAACTTGTAAGTAGATGAAAATAGTGAGAAGCGAATACACCAATCTAGGGAGGCACCTAGATATGTGATGGCCTCATAAAATTTTAACAAATGCAGTTCCTCCTCTATAAAATGAAGTCGCCATAGCCAGAGCAGATGCGTGAAAGGCACGACAAAGAGGATTAGGGTAAACCAAAATGGCAAGAGGAAATCAACAATGGAGAAAAATGAAGACACAATGCAGCATAATCTCCACTGTCGCCTCCTATATCGCTATTCAAACATGCTCATGTTTTATTTCTCACAAAATGGCGAATACGTGAGACATGGCACAGATGGGCCCGGAGTGGTTTCTCTTTGAACACATGGGTAAATATATATTAGAGAGGCCCGATGAAATAAAATAAAGGGAAAAGAATTAAAATAATTTTTTCCACTGGCTCGTGGGTGAAAAATGCAAGCTCATTAATTTGAGAAAGATCAACGAAAACATGGCATGTAGCTGGCGGGCCTTAGAAAGCTTGAAGGCATGAGTAAATTGAAAATTGCCGACGGTGAATATTTCAAGGATTTTAAATAGAAAAAAAATTGAAAATTGAATAACTTACCAGTGATGAAATATTTAAATGGTGGGTCCAATCAGTGAAAAGCATAGTTACCCCATAGAAATTTAAGAAAGAGCCTACATTAAAAATATATGTAAAAAAAGGTGTTTTAATGCTGGAGATAAATAAAATATAAAGTGCCTTATAGTAGGTCTCAAATATGCATTAAAATATGGAAAGGGCATGAATAAATGGGCCCACATTTTAAATGTGGCAAGGAAAGAAATTTTTAATGAAAAGTGAATTTGATATTCACTTTGTTGGGCAAGTATTTTAAACGGTGCATAAAGGGGGAATGTTTTCTAACATAGATGAATATTCAGTGTGTGAATATTATTTTGTTGGCTAGAAGTAGAATATTTCATTTTGTCAAACTTTCACTTTTGTAATGTGAATACAGTATCAAAAGAAAAGTGAAATATTTACTGAGGATAAAGTGAATTGGAAAATATAATGTGCTAGGAGATCAAATTGAAGGTGTAGCTCAGCAAGGGAAAATGAAATATTTTCACAATAGTAGAGACATATTTTCACACAGCTGCTGGTAAATGGTGAATTCCATCACATGGACACATGGGCATATTTTTAGTTGAAGAACAACTTGGTACAAGGGGCAGATTCATAGGAAAGTTGAGTTTGTTGTAGAGAGATTAGAGAGGCTTTACAAATTGTTGATCAACAGTGAAGAGGTTTCCAAATGGCATCTTTGAATTAGCTTTAGGGCTTCTTCTAGATACTTCTATTCTTCTATTTCTTCTCTTCTCTTCTCATTATTCAAGGTTCTAGGATTTTGTATGGGGCGGGGTAGATAGAAAATACTAAGTCTGAGTCATTTCTTTAGTCTGTAAACTATAATTTCTGATTTCATGAGCAAATACAGCCAGTTTATGCAAATAAATCATGAAAGTGTGTGTACATTCATGAATATCTTCAAATTGTCTCCATACTTGTACAACTTAATCATATGAATTTAATAATACAAAGTATCTCTGAGTTTTTCATCTCAAATTTCATGAGATTTTGTTATTTGTTTATGGGTCTATTTCAAAGAAATGGTTAAATACTTTGAGCAGATAACAATGATTTCAAGTGTGTAGGTTGGACTCGGTAAGGAGAGTTTGATTGATAATAGGAGTGGGATTGTTGGTGTATGACACTAAAAGTTGATGCAAGGCATTAATAGTTTAAATCCATTGGTTGAATGTCACTTGTTGATGAATTATTTTTATGTGTTTGACTCCATGGCCCAGAATTAGGCACTAATTTATCTTGTAGCTTAGTGCATCTCAGAAATGTTTTATAAATTCAAAATCATTTTATATCCCTATGGGTTGTAGTTATCTCATGCTCCAAATAGTTTATATTACTAATGAACAGCCAATTCTATTTTGTATTATCCTATTATGTTGAGCTATTAAATGAGATTATCTTTTGTTGTTAATGTTGTTTATGATAATGGTGAAGAGGTTGTAAACACAATAAGGGATCACCCTCTCAGGTCTTGCAAAGCCTAAAGTGTAGGAGGTCTTTAAAATCCTCACTAGTTGGTCCAGGTCCTTCGAGTTGCGATTGATTGGAATTGGCAATTCCATAGGTAGATTAGAAGACCAAGCTAGTTACAGTAAAAACAACCAATAGATCCTTCCTTGGAAGATTTTGTTCAAACCATATTAAATTTATTATTATTATTATTTGTCAAGGTTTTTTATGCACATTCATTCATAAATTTCTCTTATAGTTATATAAATTATAGCCCTATAAATGAAAAAATCACATGGTTGTTGGACAATCTCTATCTTTGGTTGAGTTATGAAAAAACCTTATTCTATTGTTGTAGAATAAATTATGCAAGAATGATTGAAAGGATTCAAGATCTCTACCGTAGAAACCTTACAACACATAAAACAAGGATCAAAAATGACATGCAAATGCTAAATAATCATAATAAAAACCTTGATTTGAAGATAGAGTAATGATGGAAGATGGAATCAATAGGAAACCAAGTCCTTAGGCATGATTTAGTGGTTAATTGCACCTCTTCACCCTAGATTTCTTCCTGATTCACCATAGGAATCCATTATCAACCCTTTGCAATGTTGGATCTTGACAATGTATGTGAGCTCCAAGACTTGCAAAACCCTAGTTTGTTGTCTTAAAACTTCAACTTTTTAATGATGCAACTTGTTGTTGTATGCCTTTTCACTCTTAGATAATGACAATGTGAAGACAAGATATGATCAAAAAGTTGTGTAAAATGACTTAAAATGTGTATTTATAGGCAACAACACCTTATTTTCCCATTAATTAGACCTAAGAGACTGACATTCATTGGAAATAAGAATAAAATTGATTAAATTCCTGCTTGATTTTGAATTTTCCCTCAAAGGGGACTCATTCACCAAGGGTGGTGAATGGGTCCCACTACTGCTATTTGAAGGTGGGTTTTGGGGGTATGATGTGATTAAGTGTTTTTTGTCAAGTTTTATGTGATTTCTCATGTGAAATGAGCCTCTAAATCAAAATTAATAAGTCTAAGGGGCCTATAAATTCCATTTTAAAGGGGAAATGATATGAAGGGACTCAAAAGTGGGTCTAAGCATACCTGAAATTATCTCTTTTCTCAAGAGGGTCCATTTTTTTACGGCACATTTAGCCCCCACTTTAGCGCCCATATGACTCTACATGTATATGTAAGCTAAAGGACTCTAAATGGTGCATTTTACTACATAAAAGGATACATATTCAGAAGACAGGAGAACAGAGCCCCTAGTGTAGTTACCTGTAAACCACAACATTAGGAAACACATCCTACAACACACATTCATTAGTTGTTCACAAATCCTTTTATCTAACTTCTTAGGAATCCCACTCGAGGGTAGATGTATGCCCCCCTTGATTCTGCTTGCTTTACGAAGGTGGAATCAAGGTAGCAATCTAGCCACATTGAAGAAGAAATACCATATTGTAGGGAATTTCCAAATATTATGCCACACAACAATAGGTGAATGAGGATGTCAGGTGAAAAATCACAATTCCAATGCATCAAATAGCATCAAAAATGGATTATCCTAGCTCCTGTTATGTAAATGTGAAGAATGAATATATTAAAAACTAGGTAAAAACTAAATAGACATAAAAAGTAGTAAATGGAAGTAATTTTTCACTTGCTATTCATTTCACCCAAACCTCAACTCACCCTTTACCCACCTCAAACTAATGTGTCGCAACAACCGAGTTATAATACCGTTGCTCATACATATAACACTCGCAATAATCTAAAACCACCACAACCAACCCCAATGTCTTTACCTTTACCTAATCTTCCTAGTGGCCCTCTCTTCATCCCACACACAAAGGAGTATGATCTTGTCGAAAAATTAAAGAATATTCCTACCAATATTTCCCTTTTCTGGGATTTACTTCAGAACTCACCAAATTACCACAATATTCTTCAAACAACCTTAACAAAAATTGCAGCTCCTCATGCTACAACTCTGAATGATGTGGAAACTTTAATTCATAAAACAAATAAAACTAATCTTGACATTACTTTTCATCAACATGAGCTTCCTCCTTTAGAGTTGTGCAAACATAGTGATGCTTTCATGATCATTGCTCAATACAATAGGACAGGGATAAAGTGCACCCTTATTAATAATGGTTATGCTCTTAATGTGTGTAGTGTGACTCTCCTTGATTGATTAGATATTGATAGGTCACTAATAATACTTGATTCCATCTCCATTCAAGGATTTGACAATACAACAAAGCAACCACTTGGGATAATTACTTTGACTATTATAGTTGGGGTGGCTACTTTACAAACTCCTATCCATGTCATGCCTTATTATATTTCATATAATCTTCTTTTAGGCTGACCATGGATTCATGAGATGAATTTAGTGCCTTCGATCCTTCATCATATCATGAAATATGTCCATAACAATCACATTTATCAAGTTGAAATCAACCCCGAGCCTGAAAGTTGCTTGCACCTTGAAAAATGAACTACAAGTCCTCTGAAAACATTAATTCCCACATCCAACATAGAAATTGAACACAACGATGAGAAATGGCCATCTAAATTATTTGGTGACAATTGGGGATCCTTAGAATTTACACCTTCATCTATGGGTGAATACATATTCACACAAAAGAAAGATGAGAAACAAGCGCAACCAACCATCATGACAACACAAAATTCAGATAACCTTTTGAAAGCATCCATCTCAACAACTTTAGACAAAGCCACAAAGTCTACAATAACCCTTGAAAAACAAAACAACAAACAACCACCTAATTCCAAAGCCATGAAACAACTTTATGGAAAAGGGTATGAGCTCATGAAAAAAAATGGATATAGTGGAAAAGGATGTGGTGCTAATGAACAAGGTATCTACAATCCTATCGACCCTAACACACAACAAATGACTCATGGTCTTGGTTATTGTCCTTTGTCCACACCTTCACTCAACATTAACAATATCACACAACACCCTCCTAAATCATCATTCTCGACTAGTAGTGTTGAACATCATCCCTTACCTACACCTTCGTTTAATGTCATCAATGTCATCTTGCAAAATGTTCATGATTTGAATTGGTTAGATTTTATACCTTCCTATAATGGGATTGTAGACATGCAAAATTAGCATCGTGCACTTAATTCATATTCATTCAATCATCAAATAAATCAAATTCATTAAATCCATTCATCAAATAAGTCAAGCTTATTTAATTCAATCTTTAAAGTCATCTATTTAAATTTCAAGAATAAATTAACTTAATTTAATTTAAGCCTATCATTATCCCTCTTTGATTAAATAAATCAAACCTTTATTTAATTAAATCTGAAATCATCTTTCATCTCCCTTTGATTTAGTTTAAATCCACAAATCTAAAGTCAAATGGGTCAAATCACTTAATCGTCTTCTAAATTAACTAAATCATGATTAATCTAATCCTAATTACCCATCACATCCTCTAGCTTTTCCCACTTGCACAAATAAATCAATTTATTGATTTATTAAATTCTCCATTTTCCCTCAACAAGCATCTTTGAGGAATATTCTCCAATTTTGAAATCTCCCTTCAAGTTGATATGTACATCCAACAAAGCATTTAAGAGCTCTTACATGTCTCTTGCAAAGGTCAAACTTAGCATTTAACTCATCTTGTCATCAAATTCAAATTTCAAATCTCCCCCTCTTTGGCACATTGACCAAAATGTGCTCATTGCTCAACCTCTCAAATGTTGACAAGTGGCATCTTGTCATTGGTGGATATTTAATCCCACATTCACCCATTTTGCATGTCTCTCCATCATTCTCTCTTATAAATAGAGATCTCATCCTTTGCATTTGATCATCCACAATTTGAGCATTGGCATTATAGTCAAGAATCACACATCTCCATCATCAACAGCTTATCAGGGATTGGGAAAGGGCTTCTTTCCAAAGAAGCACCAATACACTATGGAATAAGTTATTCATTGTGCTTTTTAAGATTTCAAGTAGTTTGTTTTGTTGTTTTTTTTGTAAAGCATAATGCATTATTTCATAAAGAATGCTATTTTATTTGTTTGCTTTAAACTAACCTCATACTGATTTATGAGACAAAGTTTTAGCTTGCAGGTTTATAGTGTTACATATGGCGCTAGAAGGAGGGCACGTTTTATCAAATTACGCTGAAATAAACTTTTGTTCATGATGGAAAGTCAAAGTCATTAACTATAGAGATGGGAGTCTATTACATTAGCAATCACTAAAATTTTGGTTGCTTATAGATTTCTCTGGTTTCTCCATATCCAAACACAATTTCTTTTCTTTTTACATGATATTTAATAAGAAAGATTGTAGATTTGTAGTCTAGTTTAGTAGAGATTTGACTGCAAATGAAAAAAGAGAAGCTTCCACATTGGCTGCTCACGATATATCTATCTAAAATCTTTCTTGAGAATTGACTAAATTGCATTTAATGGTTTCATTTTTTTTTGAAAAGACTCTGCATTCAATTGTATCATTTAAAGTTGTGCTTAATGTTGTTTAAAATTTTTTGTTAATCATCAGTTGTTGAGCCTCATTAGCAATAGGCTTTTGATTTTGAAGTGTTGAAGTTTGAAAAACTTCTTTCATGTAACGCCAACATCTTAGCATAACATGAAAATTTGAGGGCTACCTCTCTGATTTTTTGACTGTGCATATGTATTTGGAGCTCAGTTTTTATTGTGCTATATGTAGGCTCAAACTCATCACGGCCTAGGATACCAAACTACTGCGTGCATGCAACCCTAGAGTATACTCAGAAAGAAAAAGATTGGTCCAATCTATGATTGAAAGCTATCATGTCTATGTGATTATTGACAATGAGAAGGTAAGAAGAAGCCACTGCTTTTGTGTTAATAATAATTTAAAGCATTAAATAGGAATGCAGCATCTATTATTTTTGTTGAGACATCAAAATATGAGGCCCTCATTTATCTCACTGGTGTGCTTTTAAGTTACTGAGATTGCTTTTTTAAAGTAAACTCATTTTTTATTCTAGCTACATAAAGTGCAGAGGATTGTTATTATGGCCTGAGATTACAAGGTAATTTCTAGAAATATAATCGCACTCTACTCAATATATAGTTAAGAATATCACGAGTATTTCAAAGGAGAAGTTTTAGTTGCTCACAAATGAACAAGGCTCAATCTTTTAGACATTACGTGCTTACTAATTATTATTATTTATCATTGAGTTAGATTAAGCATGACACATCTTCTCCACCAACCATCATTTCCTTAAGAAGAGGAACAACTTCCAATCATCATTTTCTCAGCAATACAGATACAAACTGCTTCTCTCATTAAATGTGGTCATCTTTCTCATCAATATCACTTGTATTTGTCATTACATGTCACTTTTTTCTTAGAAATATAGTTACAACTTGCTTCTCTCAATAAAAATCACCTTTTTCATCATTATCACCTGCTTTGAATCTTAATATGCTAATGTCTGGCTTTCAATTATTTGTTTCAAAGTTTCTAAATGCCTTTTTCATTCTTTGTACAAGGGAAGACGCTAGTCAAAAGTTGGAGAATTCGGCTTTACACCTATTAATAGCATTTTTAATGAAAGTTTCTTACGAATCAATGCTTTGCAATCAACGCATTTCATAAATGAAATCTCTTTAAGGCTCGAAGCTGGAAAAGGCTATTGAATTTGACCTTACACCTACCAATCAATGCTTTCTATTAAATGTCACGTTTGGCTATTGAGAGAATCAGGTAACCTTCTTTTTTTTTGTATTCTTTATTGTTAAAAATTTCAGGGTCACGTATCATGTCTGAAGGAAGGGTGCATCGTGGGGGTTGCCATGCTTGAAAGAACACACACCATCTAACCTACATACCCTTGCGAAATATGAATTTGCATGAGGCATCTTTTATTTAATGTCCTCTGGTTTTATATTAATACACAGGTCAAATACTTATATTTCTGGAGCTCATGCGATCTATTGATGGTTGAACGCAGCTCCCTTTCTTGCATAGTATTCAACAAGCGACGACCTCTTGGACTTTGGAGGACCCACTCCTCCTCTACTGTAGCTTCTCATCAGCAGCACAAACACTAGGAATTGAATTCATTGGGGACCTCATTCAAGTGATGCGCAAAATCATTATAGAGGTGGGATCGTTTATTTAATATTGATTGGATAGATAAGGTGAAGAGGCAATCCAGCGTGCAAACATAGATTCCCATAAGTATTGATATTTATCCAACGTATCTTGTTTCAGTTTTCTCTGCCACATTATTTATGAGGATACAATTGAATTAAAAGTGGTCCATGCCTCTCAATATCAATATTGTTGTCTCACCAATATTGCAATGAAAATCATATCTTAGATTTCAAGTGGCCCATGCTTTGTTTATTATAATAGCTAGAATACATTCAAGATTAAACAATATCGATAGCTGAAATACACTCATTTATTATCATAGTTGGATTGTTGTGTGGGGAATTCACTAGTGATTGGTTACAATTACAAGGAGGTACTTTTATTGTTGACAGATTTCAAAAGTAAAAAATCACTTAATGGAGATTTAACATATTAAAATTCATTGAGTTTGAGGCTTGTTGGAGCAATATCTTATGTAAAGTCTTTATTTTTTAAACTAATTTAATACCCATTAATGCATTGGAAAAAACTGTAAAGTCTGTTTTTAATCAAACTTCAAAGATTTAGGAATATATTGATAAACGATTTGCATATCTCCAACATTTAATCTACACATTTCTTTGTATTCTTATTGCAGTTGCAATATTATGGTGTAGCAAGGCTAAGAAATCTAGAATAAATAGCAAGCACATTCAAATTGGAGCAGTGAGCATTGAACTTGAACTTGAAAAAGTATTTTTTAATGCTTATTATAATGGTCTAGAGCATCCATTTGTTGCTTTTGTTTTCTATTTTAGACCAACTAGATAATCTTTTTGTGGGGTTTAAAATAAATCACTAACTTCATCTTTTCAAATTTGGATTAAAACTAAACATTAGAAACTCACTAAGCTTTTCAATTTGGTCTAAAAATTTAACAAACAAATCTCACTTTTTCTTTGCTGCTATAAAAAGAATTCACTTTTCTTTTGTGGACTTAAAATGAACAAGTGTTTCTTTGTCTTGTAATCACTTACTCAAAGTAATATCACTAAAAGGATGTATGTGATTCTCTTGCACCTCACGATGATATTAAGAATCAAAATGCCTTTTTGTGACATTAAGTTGCGCAAGTAATTGCCCATACACTTCATTTTGGGAACTAAAATTGAACAACAAACTTTGTGAGTGCGAGTAAACCTATTGAGTGTGTTCTCCCTTTGTTTATAAACAAAGGTTGATTGAACTATGAATATGTTTTCTTGCTTTTCTTTATCTTAGAGGGTCTTCCTTGCAAAAAAAGTACTCACCTAAGGGAATGACTCAACTGGTAACACTCTAAAGCCAAGAGTATTTCCAGCTGGGATATAAATGTGGGTATTGGAATAAATGCCAGTATCATGCAGTTGACTTTGATGAGAAGGGTACCAATGGTCTCTCGCCTTGATGGGTTAACTCCTATGAACGGAAAGTCTGAATTAAAAACCTTGTTGTAGAAAGGCCAAAATTCCTATTTATTTTTTGGTGCAAGAATGGTCGTTCTAAAGCCACCCCACACTTTTACGGTCTTTAGAAGAAATGGAAAGCATGCCATGGGAGTTTCATGGGTGTTGATGCTTAGCTGGCCCGTATGAGTGAGTGTCGTGAAGGGGAGCCAATTGGATCAATCATCTAACCATTTGCTAAAAATAAGCATAGCTGGACTTTTCCAAGTGGGGACTCAACAAATACAGACTTTCATATCCATAGGATTGTGCTTATTCTTGGTTACAAAACACTTTTCTTGATCAAAAACATTAGAAAACAAACATTTAACATGAACATCAAATCTCAAACCCTTTAGGAGAAGCAAATATCCTTGAACGAATTCACATTCCCTTAGGATTCATATCCTTAGAGGTTTCTAGGCATTTGGATTTCATCTCAATTTACTCCTACTAAAGTAAACATTAGGTAACTTTTGCTTCGATTTCCTCGATTACCACAGGATACACTTTGTGGAATAAGAAGAAGTTAAAACAGTAGACATCTAGTTTTAAACCTAATCAAGAGGGTGTTTGTGGTAAAAAGAACTCATTAAGAAAATTTAACTAAAATTCAACCCCACACATCTGCTTGGTCTCTTTTGGTCATATGGTTTCTAGGAAAATAGTGGTCTTTTGGGTTTGAACTACTCTTAGAGAGAACCATGTTCTTCAATATATTGGTCTAGTAAACAAGTCCTTCTTAGGGTCATTTAGGATCAAAATAAAACACCTCATCCATCCCAAACATTTATCATATTCATCCCACAAACAACTTTTGAGCTTTGAAAAAATCATTCTAGACTTGGGTAAATCATCAAAATCAAAATCACCTTTTTTAGTTAGGTGTAGGGAAAATCAAAATTACCTAAATCAATGCAATGTGATTCCCAACCATAACAATGTTCAATTCCAACCTATCATGTCAAATCTAAACATCATCCCAAATCAGAACATTGTCCAAAAACAAATTGTCCATGATCCCATACAATCACCAAAAGTATACATTCCAAATCCATCTGAGAAAAATTCAAACCAACTATATCAAGGGTGCCAAGATCAAAATCAAGACCAAGTTTTGCTAGACCAAATTGCTTCACTTAAAAAACTAACTGAAGCCTTGAAACAAGAGACTTTTTTACTCCAAAATCAATACACTCTTCCATTGGTTGAACTGTGTCATTAGAGTGTTGAGTTGTATCCAAGAACACATCAAGAACAATATCTCCAATGTCAAGAGGTTGGAAATCAAGATCAACAACATGAACAACAAACCCAATCACCACATCTTCAATCACTACAAGGTCAAATCTCACAAGGTAAAAAATGGAAATAGAGACCACTTGGGGGGCCCATTGAATTGATCATACAACAATTGGTACAAGAAAATATCATCAGGCTCTTCGTCTATGGGAACTATCAAGAACCCCTAGTTAAGCCACCAGGGTATAACGAGGAGTACCATTGTGATTTTCACAAAACAAAGGGACACACAACACCAAGTTGCATTTGACTTAAAAATCTCATCCAAAACCTCATTGATCAAAAGATAATCACTATTGGGGACAATGATGAAGATTCGACCACTAGTGATAGCATTGACAATCTCCCCCCCACAATTGTTGAAAATAATGAGCGAGATCTATCCATCAATGAAGATGTTTCTATCTCATCCAACGATCAAAACGACATACATCAAGGGTCACTATTCACTCATGATCAAAATCCACCAACAATACCCAACAATGATCCAATTCAAGAAATGTCAACATCACTTGACCCTATGGTTGAAGAGACTCACAATTTCTCGACCAGGATTTTTGAAAACAATGTTCAAGATCTCTCCATTAATGAGCACATTGAAGATGTTTCTACCCCATCCGATGATCAACTCACCATACATCAAGAACCACCTTTTAGTGATCTATTCTAAGGAGTGTTAGAGTAATTTGATCCTATTGACATAATCTATGATCCATCGACTAATGATCATGTTGAAAATATCTCTACATCACCTAATGAGTTAGAGAAAATATCTCAAGAATATATTCCAAAGCATGATCATCGTCTTTCACCAAGGTCTAGCAATGGTCCATTCCAAGACATTTTGACACCCTTTGATCTCATGGTTACAAATACTGAAGGAACCCTAAACTCGAAATGTGATCCAAGTCCACTCAAAGATCAAGAGGATATTAAGCCACTTCCCATGCCTAATGAAGATATCCAAGAACCATTTATAAGCAATCCATCCTTTGAAAATTACCCATGTCAACAACTTGATCCAAAGCATGATGAAAGCAACTCCAAAATCATTCAAGATCAAGAATTTTTATCTCTAAGACACTACAATGATCTAATGGACACTCTGGGTATGTGCAGGGTCATGATGGGCCAAAAAGTGGCAATATGATGGGTATGTGGCTGATGACTTTTTTTTTACCCAAAATTGATGAAACAAAAAGGGTTTTTAAAGGAGACACAGCGCTTTTCAATTAATATAAATTAAGTTTACTTTGAATTTAATAAGTACTATCTATTTTCTAGTCCAAATTACAACTAAAGTTCTCAATGATAGACTGATTGAAAAATATCTATAGGTTTAAGATTATATTTGAATCCAAACATGAATCAGATTCTACGATTTTATATACTATAGGATTAAAAATAAAATTGAATTTCATAAAGTTTTGACCAAGTTATGGTTAGACATACGAAGTTTTTATATTTTCAAATTAGGCAAAAATTATAATTTGTCATTTTTCTGAAAAATTAAAAATACTTTTGACCATATTGGGACATGAGTCTTCTACTTATATATAAAATCTTATAAAAATATTATCATTTATTGTGGTTAGGTATTTACGTATTAATCTACTTTATTTTTTTCCTAAAATTTAAGTACCACTATACTGAATGAATTTTCACCAAGATTTTTAACAACTAATAGAACTACATCTAATTTTCTACAAATTTATTCTTATATTTGGAATTGATAGATAATCAATTCAAATTTTTACATCAAATCTCTTGCATCCCCATTTTTCAATTTTTTGCCACTTACGCCTATTTTCCACATATCCTTACACCTCCAACAAAGTATGCAATGGACTCCATCCACCTGATATGCTTTCTAATATTAGACATGTATATCTCATTCCAGACATGATCCCCATCTAACATATTACACAAAGAGGAGAAGTATTGACTTAATAAGAAACTATAGGTTGACAACATCAAGATCAGATATATCCCAAATTCAAACTAAGGACATTAGGTATGAGGATATTCAACATTATCCACTCAATGAAACAAGTTAGACAGAATAGTATAATCTACAGTTAGCAAAGCAACAAATTGAAACAACATCATCTGTGTAGTTACTTATCAGAGCATGCTTACTAATAGGACATCTCAAAATGAGAAGAATCAAGGAACGAAGGTTCCAATACCACTATACTAGGGGAAACTTTGTCTCAAGAAAACATCAACATAGGGAGCACAAAGAATCCTTATGATGAAACTGATGCCAATAATACAACCAGCCACATCATGAATCTTCATCCACCCATCACCCCATCCATGAATTGGTACCAACATCAAAAGAAATATTTGAATCAAAGCACAAAGAACATTATCAAATAAAAAGAAGCACAGAAGCATATCAGAAAAATCAAATACACATGGATACCAAAGAATACAAAGAAAGATTATCCCTATCAAAATCCATTGGTCAAAGAAACTATGGGGAAAAATAAAAAAGGGAAAAGTATCCATCAAGGATGTTCACAAAAGAAAAAGTAGGCTTTTCAAGCAATGTACAAATTGTATTAAGTAGTTGGTCCTAATTCCCTTCACACTTTCGTATCCACCCATCATTGCTCATCTTCCCAAGTTTGGATAGTCAAAGGTTCCAAAATGTCAACCAATCCATCTTTTATCCCTAAACAAACTTCATCCATGCCTCCACACATGATATAAAATTCTCACATTGACCATGTATTGGCAACCACCCTTCATTGTAAGGTTTCAGAAGGCACTCTATTGTGATGTGTGCACAGAGACAGAGTTAACTTCGGTATCAATAAAACAACTTAGGAATCTCAAAAGTTACATTCAAGTGCACGTATCTTGGCAAAGTAGCTTCTTCAAGCAGGATATTGATGGCACATTATGACATAATCATCTACATAGACACCACCAGGTGGTTCAACATGAGCTTAAAATCTTTCAAAAAATTAAAAAAAATTAAAAAAATATGAAAATCCAAAAAAATCAGAAAAAAAAAATCATGAAAAAAGTAAAGATAAAAATCATCCTCTAGTGAAAACAGCTACGGTGGCACCTTGGGAAAGACCATAATGAAAACCTAGAAAATAGGCGTCATGTGTGGAATAGAGCATTTGTGTATACCAGTTCAGGAGGAAGCATCTTATCCCATCCATAACAAGTCCAACATTCCATCCATCTTATCCATAATAAATCCATTCATCCATGAACCATTTATCCAATCCATTTTCATCAATCTACATCCATAGTCTGAATTATCTTGATCTTGAAAAACTTCAGTACACACTTTATGCTTGCTTATGGTAAACATCTTGACATGGGCTATTTTCATTGATCCTGTCCTATGCAACATTATCTGAGCCATGAAGCATTATCCAATAAAGCATTCCTCCATTCAAACACCTTATATCTTATTGCAAGACAATCCATATCCCTCCATCCATAAACCTATCCAAGAATCCATCCAATGGAATTCTATACATTGCTAGAAATTCAGGGTAGATATTTACATCTTGCTTCAGAATAAATCTTGATCTATATCCTCAGACTTATGTGGTGATCCAAACATTGGAAAATGTAAAATCAAATTGGTCAAAGCACTTGTGATCCAAAATCCAAATCACTAGCCCATGGCATATTTTGACAAGAAAATGTTCCTTACCAAGCTTCATCTTTCATCAAACATCAATCCAAATAATCACTATCAGTCACAACTAATTTGTGCTTCAACATCACATCAAGTCATTTGAACATCTTTTGTTTCAAACCAAGCTTCAAAATCCTAATCGGTCAAATCCAATCAAAAAATCATCATCTCGGGATATCCTTGTGTTGCTTAACACTATCCTTGCATTGTTGTGCATCCTCAACAATGTTATCATCATCAATTCATCAATCAAATCCTATCAATCCCTCATCATCTTGGGATATTCATCCTAATCCTTGTGTTACGTAACACTATCCTTGCATTGTTGTGTATCCTCAACAATGTTATCATCATCAATCCATCGATCCAATCGATCAACCTTAGCTTGATTTTCAACAAAATCCCAAAAACAAAACACTAATAACATATCCATATCCAAATCATCAAAATCGTGCGAAAATCCAAATCATATCAAAATGCCAAAACATTCATAAAAGTTAGAAAACATCAAAAACATGGAAATCCGAACTACGTCGTCTCTGAGCTTAAACGTAGGAAAGGCTAATCTTTTATCAACCCCCGAGACACAAAAAACACAAAAACATTCAAAAAAACACAAAATCCAAAAACATTCATAAAAAATCAGAAAACATAAAAATATCAGAAAATTTGAAATCCAAAAACATTTATAAAATCCTGAAAATACTAAAAATAACCTCAAAACATTTCAAAACATCAAAAACATCCAAATATTCAAAAAATCCATCCATCTCATTTCGCTTTCACCCACAATAATCAATCATCCATAATAAAACTGATCATCACCTTCATCCTTTGGCAACACAAACAAAAACAATCACAACAATTAGCAAAAGAAAACTTCAAACACAAAATCAAAATTGAAACAACAAACCTTTAAACACAAAATCAAACTCTTGATCATTTTCAAACATGTTAGTCAACCTTATATCAACAGCCTATCAATCAACTTATCAACCCATCATCATCCTATACAATGCATGTCCTAGGATATATCGTTCTGACAATGGGCATCATTTTGGATATCAC